>SJYC01144205.1:0-13555 GCA_006408675.1 Madoqua kirkii | reverse complement strand
TTCCTCCCTGCAGCTGTAAGCCTCAGGAGACTCATAGTCATGTACATACATACATCCACTCATCATTCAGTAAACATGAATGGGAGAGACCTACTGGGTGCTGGGGCTCCAGTGCTGAATAGAATGTACAGATCCTGCCCTTGCAGCCTTTACCCAGGGCCAGGGCTTCCATGTTTGTCTGTCTGTCTGCCCCTAGGATTCCCCTCAGAGGCCAGTGGCACACAGCTCAGCCTCGCCTGGGGGACCACGTGTGGCCAGGGGCCCGCCCTGGGGTCCTGGCATCACCCCCGCAGGACCGAGAGGGCCTCCCTCGCCTGCCTCCCTTCCCGTCGATCCGGAGCACTGTGTTCACGGGGGGCCCCATTTCCACCGGATGTTGATGGCTGAGTGGCTGTCCCTTCCCCTCACCCCACAGAACTGCAGTTCTGCCAGGCTCTCTTTCAAGAGCCCATCTCTCTGGCAGTGAACCCGATTCCTAGGACTCTGTTCCTAACCTTAACGTCTGAAGGAGGCTGGACTCTTGAGGCCAGACGGGGAGGGTGGCAGGGTCCCCCGGTGGCCTTGTCCCCTCCTCCCCACTGGGCTCTCGTGTTTCCCTATCCTCACTTCACCCCTGGCGCTTCTTTTTTCCAGAACCCCAAGCCCTCCTGTGCTCACCCTCTTGCGTCGGGGACACTCATGCTGTGGAATGAGGGCCCACAGGTGGCAGTGGCTGTGGCTTCATGCCTTGGGCAGCTTTCCTCCCTGCCGCACGCCTTCCCCGGGCCAGCGGCCCCGGGACCTGGCACTTCACCTCCGCAGATACCCAGGGCTGAGGGCTACAAGCCCGGGAGAACCAAACACCGGAACGATTTGCCCAATTGCTCCTGATTGGAGAGTCATTTTGAATTAGTTCTAACGGCTCTGTGGAGAGTTTCCACGTTGGGAAAAATTCTGTTGAGATACCCTAGGGTTGGAGTCATGGTCTTTCTTTAATGCAAAGTTCAAACAACACATATTTCACTTCCTGTTGCCTCTGGCAGGGTCTGGATGAACCTGGGATTGGAGCTGACCTTTAGCTGGGGCACCCGCTCCGTTGCCCTCACCCCACCCTGCCTGATTTCTGGTTGGTAAGAGCTCAAGCCCTTACTTGAGCAGCACAGATCCAGAGTCTGTGTAAACGCAGTGCTGTCTGGTCTGACTGGAGGGGAACGTTTCCTTGCAGGAGGCTTAAGCTGGAAAATACCCATGACAAGTACAAGGAGCCTTTGGGTGGAGGTTTAAATACTGTGTCAAGATGCATAAAAAATTATAGTTAACCATGGTGTGAGGCGGGCCATGTCTCTGGGAAACTGTGTATCTGAACAAATCAAAGGAACATGTGGGAACGAACTCCTAAGGGTTTTTATCGAGAAAGACTTTGGGCTGGAAATGGGGATGAGTGATAGGGTCACTGGAGAAGGAAATGGCAAACCACTCCATTTCTTGCATGGAGAATTCCATGGACAGAGGAGCCTGGTGGGCTACAGTCCATGGTATCCCAAAGAGTTAGACATGACTGTGCGACTATCAAGTCACAGACCTGGTTCTTCATCGGGAAGGACAAGGGAAGGGGGACAAGGTGTTTTTGAGATGTGTGATTTGGCACATGTATAGTTTTTGGTGGCTCAGTGGTAAAGAATCTGCCTGCCAATGCAGGAGACATGGGTTTGATCCCTAGGCCAGAAAGATCTCCTGGAGAATAATTTGGCAACCCACTCCACTATTCTTGCCTGGGAAATCCCATGGGCAGAGGATCCTGGCCAGACACAGTTCATGGGGTTGCAAACAGGTGGACAGGACTGAGTGGCTAAACAACTGTTGTCAGTAGGATTTCACTGTTAGCCTACAGCCGGCCTGTTCCCCTCTGCCCAACTTCCCTTTCTGTGCTCAGGGGCTATTTCGTGACCTAAGCAATAAAAACTGCAAGATTAACCAGGACACTGTGGGTGAGATGTTCAATAGGGTCCCATTTGGTTACAGACCATGGAAACCCTTGGCTCCGACCCACTCATCTTGGCGCTTTCATCTTCCCTAGAAACTATCGACAATGTATCATTTTTACATCTAGAAGTAATGGAGCCTTGGTACAACTGTAGCTGAGCTTGCTGGAAAGTAGCTTCTCTAATGAATGAGCATAGCTTAGAAAACCTCCGCCCTCAGCACCCTTGCTGTTTTAAGCAGAGGCCTTCGGAGGAGTCCCTGGGCTACTTTGCAATGCACCCTCCCCAGCACTGAAGAGGTGGTTCTGTGAAATAAGATCTGTGCCAAATGCAGCCTTTGGCATAGACCCCAGTTTTCCAAGCTTCAGAATAGTTGGCAATTTTGTCTCCTCTCCCCTGTCTGAGGGGCTTCTCTGGTGGCTCAGCAGTAAAGAATCTGCCTGCAGTGCAGGAGACACGGGTTCGATCCCTGGGTCAAGAAGATCCCCTGGGGGAGGAAATGGCAACTCACTCCAGTATTCTTGGTGGGAAAATCTCATGGACAGAGGAGCCTGGCAGGCTATAGTCCACAGGGTCACAGAGAATCGGACACAACTGAGCAACTGAACATACACACCTGTCTGAAGCTAGCATGTCTGAGGCTTGGCTAGAGCTGGAAGACCCCCTTCCATGGCTGGCAAGCTGACGTTGGCTGTGGGCTGGAGGCCACAGTTCCTTCCCATGTGGAGACATACAAAGGACCACTTGAGCATCCTCATGAGGGGCAGCTGGTTCCCCCAAGACAGTGGCCCCAGAGAAAGTGAGGCAGGAGTCGAAACGTCTTTTAAGACCTAGCCTCGGAAATCACAAGGTCTTTCCTGCTGTATTCCATTGGTCATACAGTGTAGCCCCACTTATGCAGAGAATAATGACCAGTCCTTTCCAAAGAGTAGGTATTGGTTTTTGTTGTTCAGTCATGAAGTCATGTCCAACTATTTGAAACCCCCATAGACCAAAGCACACCAGGTTTCCCTGCCCTTCACTATCTACCTGAGTTTGCTCAAACTCGTGTCCATTGAGTCAGTGATGCCATCCAACCATCTCATCCTCTGTCGTCCCCTTCTCCTCCTGCCTTCAGTCTTTCCCATCATCAGGGTCTTTCCCAGTGAGTCGGCTCTTTGCTTCAGGCGGCCAAAGGATTGGAGCTTCAGCTTTAGTATCAGTCCTTCCAATGAGGAAGGTGTTGGTGAGGGACCTTTATTCTTTTACTATCCTGGGTGTGTTAGTTGTGGCTTTTAGTTGTAACAGCGCAGAATTAAGAAAAGGGACTGGCAGAAGGTTACATGCAGAGTGGTCCTTGGAATCACCGGGAAGGCTGGATAAAGTTTCAGAAAAGGGGCAGGACCCAGGCTCACAGTCTGAACCGCAGTCAACACAGAGCCACTGGAAGCTCTCAGCAAGGATGTGGCCTGTGGGGCTGCTGGGCGTTGCTGCTACTGGACTCTCACAGCTGCGCCCTCTGCCCGCAGTTTCAGGACATCCCTGGATCCATGGCTTACCGTGAGGAGTCAGTCAGTCCTGGTAGGATGAATGCTTGCAGCCTGGGCCACCTCTCTGTCAAAACTGGGCGGTAGGTGCTTAGAGGGCGAGGGCAGGGGTGTGGCCGTGGGATGCTGCCCTGGGAGGTGGAGCGCCTAAGAGGGAGGCTGAGAAGCAGGAGGAGAGCTGAGGCTCCGAGGGCATCCCCACACACTGGCGCTCACGCTGCAGGGCTTGCACTGAGCCAAGGGTTATTTTTGTCTCCAAGCACACCCTGTATTACATATTAATATATTCCTGAAAAGTTATGTTAATTTGAGTCGTGGTTTATATACACTGGCTAAGCTTAATACCTTCTAGAGGTCTGTAGATAATCCTTTTGTAAAGCAGCTAATCCTTTTAGGGAACAAATAATCACTTTGTAATGATTTTTTTTAAGGTCAAGACTCTGCGTGTTGTGTTTTCTCAAGGCAGAGGATCCAACTCTCTGGTTTCCTCTTTTGCTCATAGTGAGGGACCATGACAGGTTTATGTATAACTGTTTGCAGTGTCTCATGCTGTGTGGAAGAAAAAAACACTGAGGGTTGTTTGTTTGTTTTCTTCATTTTCCTTCTCGACTGTAATTGATTGTCTTCTGGAAGGAAGCATAGGCTATTAAAATTTTTAAAGAGCTTGTTTTTATTTCGTTCTTGCCCACAAGGCTGTTTTAACATGAGCGTGTTTAGTGGTGAACAACGGAAGAAGCAAGCATTTTTAGTTGCTCTGCCTGGGAAATTAGATTTGGAAAATTCACCTTTAATGTTAGGTTTCACCCCCCTCCTTCTGTGGGAGGCTTCCACATCATAGCAGGAAATTTTGATTCCATTTCCAAGAGCTGTGTTCAGGTTTCCTGGTTAACTGGGTGCAGGAGCCTAAGCGGGAGGGCCATGGGGAGCAGGACAGAGACAGGGCACAGCTCTGCAGGACCGAACAGGTTCCGTGTGTGCAGAGGAATCCGGGTGGAACAGGAGTGAGGGGAGCCATCGGATAAGGAACGGGGTGGGAGGCAGTCAGGCAGCTAGTGTCGGAAGCTACTAGAGAGACGAGAGATGGAGAGATAGGAAGAGACACTGGAGACGGGAGAGATGACACTGAAGACGGGGGAGACACTGGAGATGGGAGAGATACTGGAGACGGGGAGACACTGGAGACGGAAGAGACGCTGGAGATGGAGGGAGACATTGGAGACGGGGGAGACACTGGGGAAGGGGGGAAACACTGGAGACAGGGAGACACTGGGGAAGGAAGAGACACTGGAGACGGGAGAGATGCTGGAGAAGGGGAGACACTGGGGGAGGGAGAGACAGTGGGGAAGGGAGAGACAGTGGAGACAGGGAGAGACACTAGAGACGGGGGGAGACGCTGGAGATGGGAAAGACACTTGAGATGGGAAAGACACTGGAGACGGGGAGACACTGGAGATGGGAGAGACACTGGAGATGAGAGAGACACTGGAGACGGGAGAGATGCTGGAGAAGGGAGAGACACTGGAGATGGGGGAGACACTGGAGATGAGAGAGACACTGGAGACGGGAGAGACACTGGAAATGGGAGAGAGACTGGAGACGGGAGATGCTGGGGACGGGAGACACTGGAGAAGGGAGAGAGACTGGAGTCAGGGGGAGGCGCTGGAGACGGGGGAGACTCTGGAGACGGGAGAGACGCTGGAGAGAGACAGCGGCCACTCAGGTCCCCCGCGGGCCACACGCGTCCATCTGCTCTTGTCTTCATCCGCACAGAGCAAGGGGAACAGGAAGGCTGGGGTGCCCTCCACCCCAGGGCAGGTCTGTCATTCCTGTAGGGAGGTGGCACGTGTGTTACTATCAGAAAGACTGACTCAGCTGCTGTTTTCCTCTAGCCTTGGAACCCATCAGTGTCGTTGGTGGACACTCGAGGAGGCACTGATTTCTCTTTTCAGAGACTGAAAGCATAGATTCTCTTTTAAAATAATGTGTGTTTTTTTTTTAAAAGAACAACAAAACATTAGACCCTGGAATCATACTGCTTGTGGCAAGATGCCCACTCTGAGAAGGGACAGGAGGACGGAGTGGAATCACTTCATGTCGCTGCATTCTCTTAAGTTGAATGTGTGTAAGGTGTCAGCCCACCTTGTGGTTAGCAAAACTAAGCCTTGGACAGGGACACGATTGTGCGGGGCCCTGTCCCCTAGAAGGTGGGCTTCCATCCCAGGTCTGTCTGTCCAAGCAGAGCCTGTCGACACGCCGGCAGGAGGGGTTGTGATGAGCAGAACAGCTTAGAGGAGATGTGCCTGGAAACCCAGGGAGCTTGTTTTGAGCCTCCTGTGATTCCGGATGGACATCCTGAGACGGCCACCCCTTTGGATAAAACATGTGGCTAAAGAACACACAGTAAATCACATTTTCCAGTGGGTTATTTTAGTCTGTATTTCAGAATACAAATGGTTCTGAGTCTGTGGTGGGACTTCGAGTGAATTACTTTCCTGATTTAATTTTACGTTTAAGTGCGTGCTAAGTCACTTCAGTCGTGTCCGACTCTGTGTGAGACTATGGACTGTAGCCCACCAGGCAAGAACACTGGCGTGGATTACCATTTCCCTCTCTAGGAGTCTTCCCGACCCAGGGGTCGGACCTGTGTGCCTTACATTTCCTGCACTGGTAGGCAGGTTCTTTACCACTAGTGCCACCTGGGAAGTGATTACTTTTAAGAGCGAATAGCAATTTCCATTAATCTGGGTGCCTTTTAGTGTGTTATTTATTATGATTATTATTTTGCTACTGTAATTTAAATGGATTTCCCCATACTTTTGTATATATTTTGGTACAAAACAGAAAAAGCACCCTCATTTTTTTGGCCAAGAAAATTAATGTACTCTGCAAAAACTATTAGAGGGAATATTGACTTCCTAATACAATAATCCTGAATTGCTCCCCCCCCAAGATTCGCAAATTACATTAGTGGTAGCCTTCGGATTTATACTTAGAGCAAAATTTCAAAAGATTTATTGCTATTCTTCACTCATTTTCTAGCCATTCTCACACAACCATCTGAACAAACTTTAAAATTCCTGTCATTTCACAGAGAAAGTGGCCTCTCCACTGCTCCTGTTTTGCTTAGCCAGTTCTCATCTGTGTGCCAGCTTCCTGGCCTTCTTTCCCTTTCAGTAAATCGTGTTTGGTATTGACAAGCCCATTTTGTTTCCTTAGAGCCTGGAACTTCTGAGTGGGAAGGAAATAGGTGAAACCTTAGTGCAGATGCAGCAATTCTTTAACCATTTTTAAATGCACATATTATCATCTGTTCGTATTGATTCTATGGGGGCTTCTTTCGGAAGCGTTCCAGTGCCAATCCATTCCCCTGTTTCATGTCTTTACTGGTTTTTCTCTGTGTACCTAGAACCGATTGTTCTGGGGGGGATGACAGATTTGTGTGCTGGGTTAACACAACATACACGTTTATGCTGAGTCTATCTACGAGTCTGAGTAAATAGGAAACATCCTGCTCTGAGTACAGACTCAGAGGTGTGGACTGGAAACGTGTATCCATCTTTGAAATAACATTTTGGAGAGCACAGTGTTTGGTAGATAAGGGCTGTACTGAAGTCACAGGAAAAAAAAAATCATGGGACTTCCCTGGTGGTCCAGTGCAGGGGGCCGGATTCTGTTCCTGGTCAGGGAATTAAGATCCACATGCCATGTGGCATGGCCAAAAAAGTCAGAAAGAAAGAAATCATGGCATTTGATTGCATAATGTTCTTTGTCCAGCCTGACTTTCAGAACTGAGCCAAGTGCCGAGAGCAGTATTAGAAGTCAGTTCAGGTCAGTTCAGTCGCTCAGTCGTGTCCGGCTCTTTGTGACCCCATGCATCGCAGCACGCCAGGCCTCCTTGTCCATCACCAACTCCCGGAGTTCACTCAGACTCATATCCATCGAATCCATGATGCTGTCCAGGCATCTCATCCTCTGTCATTCCCCTCTCCTCCTGCCCCCAATCCCTCCCAGCATCAGAGTCTTTTCCAATGAGTCAACTCTTCGCATGAAGTCAAGGTCACTGTAAATCGGCTTTCACACTGGAGAACAAAAATTAACTGTATAGTCACACACAGTGACGTGTCTGTTAAACACAGAGATTGCTGTGAATAGATTTATGCATTCAACTTGTTTGCAGTTGTCAAAACCTCATTAATTGTAAGCCCAATGACATTGTTTGCCGTTTCAAACACATCCGCTACTTAATCTTAAAAGCAAAATTAAACCTTGGATTGGTATACATTTCAAGTTACAACTGTAAGCCATTGTATTCGGGGGGAAGGAGTTGAATACGCACTGTAAAATAAAAATTAGAAGGTGCTTTGCATTCATGGTGATTTATGTAATTAGATTCTGTCAACTGTAATTTTTCAGGTTAATTACTTCCCTGGTATATGTCGTGTAAATAGTAAAGTTATCAATCTTGATTCATGTTGAAATAATTATATAAATCCTTAGTATTAAAGCCATAAGATGCTGTGCTATGCCTAATTGCATCTGATTCTTTGCGACTGCATGGGCCGTAGCCCACCAGGCACCTCTATCCATGGGGACTCTCCAGGCAAGAATGCTGGAGTGGGTTGTCATTTCCTTCTCCAAGGTATCTTCCCAGCCCAGGGATCAAACCCAGGTCTTCCACCTTGCAGGCAGATTCTTTGCCGTCTGAGTCACCAGGGAAGCCCAAGAATACTGGAGTGGGTAGCCTATCCCTTCTCCAAGGCATCTTCCTAACCCAGGAATCGAACTGACTGCTACTGCTGCTAAGTCGCTTTAGTCGTGTCCGACTCTGTGCGACCCAATAGACGGCAGCCCACCAGGCTCTCCCGTCCCTGGGATTCTCCAGGCAAGAACACTGGAGTAGGTTGCCATTTCCTTCTCCAATGCATGAAAGTAAAAAGTGAAAGGGAAGTCGCTCAGTCGTATCCGACCCTCAGTGACCCCATGGACTGCAGCCCACCAGGCTCCTCCATCCATGGGACTCTCTCCTGCATTGCAGATGGATTCTTTACCAGCTGAGCTATGGAAGTCCAAATAATACAGTTATTAATCATGATTCATGTTAAAATCATTATATAAATACTTAGTGTTAAAACGAGGTATTTTAAGTAAATTACTTGGAAGTATGAGTTGTATGGTAAACAGGTAAAACTGATTTTTGTAAAGAAATCAACAAAGATGGATACTGCACTTGTTTAACGAATATAGGTATCTATCAAGTCTATGCCTGGGCCAGGTGCTGGGGGCCGCGAGAGCAGGAAGCCATGGGCCCTCGCCCAAGAGTGCGGATCTAGCATGGCATTTCCAAAGGGCTGTCTGGTGACTGTGTCCCTCCCCACGCATCCTGCCCGGTGTGGTCAGGGGCGCTGAGAGCTGTCGGTGCTGCAGGTGCCCCTGGAGGAGGTGTGAGGACACCAGCGGCTTCCCAGGCGGCTCTAGCAGTAAAGAGCCCTCTCGCCAATGCAGGAGACACAAGGGATGTGGGTTCGATCCCTGGGTCAGGAAGATCCCCTCGAGAGGGCACGCAACCCACTCCAGTATTCTTGCCTATAGGATTCCCATGGACAGAGGAGCCCACAGACTACAGCCATGGGGTCGCAAGCAGTCGGACACGACTGAAGCCACGCAGCACGCATTTCCAAACGGTTTTGGCCGTAGGGACTGCTCTGTAACATCCCTGAGCGGGTTGGTCTGCACTCTGAGATTCTTAACCTGGAGTCTCCTGGGAGTCGATGGATAGAACTCAGAGGG
The DNA here is from genome assembly GCA_006408675.1 of Madoqua kirkii. Lineage (NCBI taxonomy): Eukaryota > Metazoa > Chordata > Mammalia > Artiodactyla > Bovidae > Madoqua > Madoqua kirkii. The sequence goes on along the minus strand of SJYC01144205.1, from coordinate 4,281 downwards.
CCTGGGAATTTAGATTAGGGGGAAAACTTACACCTTTATTTCCATATAATTGGCTTCCTTTGTCATTCCTTTGGAGAAGGAAACGGCAACCCACTTCAGTACTCTTGCTTTGAAAATCCCATGGATGGAGGAGATTGGTGCAGGCTACTATCCATGGGATCGCAGAGTCGGGCACAACTGAGCGACTTCACCTTCACCTTTGTCATTCCTAACATCATTAAACATTTTTTTCATGGTAGAAAGAATATATATGTATATATATATATATTTTTAAATTTATGGTTAATTTCTATTTGTTATTGAAGTATAGTTGATTTACAATGTTGTGTTAAGTTCAGGTGTATAGTAAAGTGATTCAGTTACACATATATATTTTGGGGGGATTTTGTTTCGCTTAGAGATTATTACAAGGTACTGAGTTCCCTGTGCTGTATAGCATGTCCTCGTTGATTATCTATTTTATATATAGTAGTGTGTTAATGTTAATCCCAAACTCCTAATTTACCTGTTTGCTAACCATCAGTTCGTTATGGCTGTGAGTCTATGTCTGTATGTAAGTTTCTTTGTATCATTTTTTTAGATTCCACACAAAAGTGATATCATACGATACTCGTCTTTCTCTGCCTGGCTTACTTATGAACAATTAAACATTTTTTTCAAACTTTAAAAGGCACTCTTTCTGGTGTACAGTTGCCTGAGTTTTCACAAATGCATAGAGATATGTAACCACCACCACCATCAAGAAACAAGCTTTGCCTCCCCAGGTGAAAATTCTCCTGGGCTGTATGTTTACAGGTGCCGGACTCCACCTCAACTCCTGGCAACCATTGATCTGTCCACCGTTGCTAGTGTTTGCTGTTCCTAGAATGTTCTATAAATAGAATCAGACACTCTGCAGCCTTTTGGGTCTGGCTGCGTTCCCTTAGCATACGGGTTTACGAGTCATTCTTGCTGCTGCGTATATCAATATTGCCGGGTAGAGTTCTATGTATGGATATACTCACTGTGGTTAACCATTCTTCACATGGGGTTGCATTTGGGTGGTTTCCAGTCGAGGGCACTTATAATTACAATAAGGCTTCCCTGGTGGCTCAGACAGTAAAGAATCTGCCTGCAATGCAGGAGACCAGGTTTCATCCCTGAGTTCAGAAGATCCCCTGGAGAAGGAATGGCAACCCACTCCAGTATTCTTCCCTGGAGAATTCCATGGAGGTAGGAGCCTGGCAGGCTACAGTCCATAGGGTCGCAAAGAGTCAGACATGACTGAGTGACTGACACACACATTAATAATATGGCTATAACTGTGCATATAAGTTTCTCTGTGAATCTAGTTTTGTTTCATTTGGATAAGTGAGCAGGATGGGATTGCTGAATCACATGTGTGTAGCATTATTTTTTTTTAAAGCACGTTGTTCTCCATAGTGATGTACTATTTGCTTTCCCACCAGCAGTGGAGGAGGGTTTCAGTTGCTCTGCGTCTTTGCCAACATTTCCTATTGTCTGTTGTTTTCTCGTTGTTCAGTTGCTAAGTCGTGTCCCAAGGATCCCTGTCCTTCACTATCTCCTGGAGTTTGCTCAGATTTATGTCCATTGAGTCAGTGATGCTATCTAACCATCTCATCCTCCACCGCCCACTTCTTTTGCCTTCAATCTTTCCCAGCATCAGAGTCTTTTCCAGTGAGTCAGCCCTTCCCACCAGGTGGCCAGAATATTGGAGCTTCAGCTTCAGCATCAGTCCTTCTTTATGACTATTCAGGATTAATTTCCTTTAGGATTGACTGGTTTGATCTCCTTGCAGTTCAAGGGACTCTCAAGAGTCTTCTCCAACACCATAATTTGAAAGCATCAATTTTTCAGCACTTAGCTTTCTTTATGGTCCAACTCTCACATCTGTACACGGCTACTGGAAAAACTATGGCTTTGACTATACGGACCTTTGTCTGCACTGTAATGCTTTGCTTTTTAATACACTGTCTAAGTTTGTCATAGCTTTTTAATATGCTGTCTAGGTTTGTCATAGCTTTCCTTCCATGGAGCAAGCATCTTTTAATTTCATGGCTGCAGTCACCGTCTGCAGTGATTTTGGAGCCCAAGAAAAGAAAATATGTCACTGTTTCCACTTTTCCCCCTTCTATTTGCCATGAAGTGATGGGATCAGATGCCATGATCTTAGTTTTTTGAATGTTGAGTTTCAAGCCAGCTTTTTCACTCTCCTGTTTCACCCTTATCAGGAAGTTCTTCACTTTCTGCCACTAGAGTGGTGTCATCTGCATGTCTGAGGTTGTTGATACTTCTCCCGGCAATCTTGATTCCAACTGGTGATTCATCGAGCCCAACATTTCACGTGATGTACTCTGCATAGAAGTTAAATAATCCAGTGACAATGTACAGTCTTGTCTTACTTCTTTCCCAATTTTGAACCAGTCTGTTGTCCCATGTCCAGTTCTAACTGTTGTTTCTTGACCCGCATACAGGTTCTGCAGGAGGTGGGTAGGGTGTCTGGTATTCCCATCTCTTTCAGAATTTTCCACAGTTTGTTGTGCTCCACACAGTCTAGGCTTTTGAGTAGCCAATAAGGCAGAAGGAGATGTTTCTCTGGAATTTCCTCATTTTCTATATGATCCAGTGAATGTTGGCAATTTGATCTCTGGTTCCTCTGCCTTTTTAAACCCAGTTTGTATATCTGGAAGTTCTTGGTTTATATACTGTTGAAGCCTAACTTGAAGGATTTTGAGCATAACCTTGCTAGGGTGTGAAATGAGCGCAATTGTGCGGTAGATTGAACATTCTTTGGCATCGCCTTTCTTTGGGATTGGAATGAAAACTTACCTTTTCTAGTCCTGTGACCATTGCTGGGTTTTCCAAAGTTGCTGACATACTGAGCTCAGCACTTGAACAGCCTCATCTTTTAGGATTTTAAATGGCTCAGCTGTAATTCCATCACCTCCACTAGCTTTGTTTGTAGTGATGCTTCCTAAGGCCCACTTGACTTCACACTGCAGGGCATCTGGCTCTGAGTGAGTGACCACACCACTGTGGTTATCTGGGTCAAGACCTTTTTTTATAGTTCTTCTATGTATTCTTGCCACTTCTTACTCTTTTCTGCTTCTATTAGGTCCATACCATTTCTGTCCTTGGATGAGGTGTGCCCTTGATGTCTCCAATTTTCTTCAAGAGTTGTTTACTTTTCTAATTTTGCCATTCTTATAGGTGAGTCGTAATATCTAGTTGCAGTTTTAATTTGCATAATGATCAGTGTCTTAGAGCGTCTTTTCCTGGGTTTATTTGCTAACTGTACATCTTCTTTGATAGTGTCTGTTTAAATATTTTGCCCATTAAAAATATTGAGTTGTTAGTCCTACATAATTTATTTTATGCAATTAAAAACATCAAAATGGCTGTCTGGGGAGGCCTTACAAATAGCTGTGAAAAGAAGAGAGCAAAAAGCAAAGGAGAAAAGGAAAGATATAAGCATCTGAATGCAGAGTTCCAAAGAATAGCAAGAAGAGATAAGAAAGCCTTCTTCAGTGATCAATGCAAAGAAATAGAGGAAAAGAACAGAATGGGAAAGACTAGAGATCTCTTCAAAAATATTAGAGATACCAAGGGAACATTTCATGCAAAGATTGGCTCTATAAAGGACAGAAATGGTAGGGACCTAACAGAAGCAGAAGATATTAAGAAGAGGTGGCAAGAATACACGGAAAAACTGTACAAGAAAGATCTTCATGACCCAGATAATCATGATGGTGTGATCACTCATCTAGAGCCAGACATCTTGGAATGTGAAGTCAAGTGGGCCTTAGAAAGCATCAGTATGAACAAAGCTAGTGGAGGTGATGGAATTACAGTTGAGCTATTGCAAATCCTGAAAGATGATGCTGTTAAAGTGCTGCACTCAATATGCCAGCAAATTTGGAAAACTCAGCAGTGGCCACAGGACTGGAAAAGGTCAGTTTTCATTTCAATCCCAAAGAAAGGTAATGCCAAAGATTGCTCAAACTATCTCACAATTGCACTCATCTCACATGCTAGTAAAGTAATGCTCAAAATTCTGCAAGCCAGGCTTCAGCAATACGTGAACCATGAACTCCCTGATGTTCAAGCTGGTTGTAGAAAAGGCAGAGGAACCAGAGATCAAATTGCCAACATCTGCTGGATCATGGAAAAAGCAAGAGAGTTCCAGAAAAACATCTATTTCTGCTTTATTGACTATGCCGAAGCCTTTGACTGTGGATCACAATAAACTGTAGAAAATTCTGAAAGAGATGGGAATACCAG
>SJYC01144204.1:0-35171 GCA_006408675.1 Madoqua kirkii | reverse complement strand
GCTGCTGGATCATGGAAAAAGCAAGAGAGTTCCAGAAAAACATCTATTTCTGCTTTATTGACTATGCCGAAGCCTTTGACTGTGGATCACAATAAACTGTAGAAAATTCTGAAAGAGATGGGAATACCAGACCATCTAACCTGCCTCTTGAGAAATCTGTATGCAGGTCAGGAAGCAATAGTTAAAACTGGACATGGAACAACAGACTGGTTCCAAATAGGAAAAGGAGTATGTCAAGGCTGTATATTGTCACCCTGCTTATTTAACTTCTATGCTGGGTACATTATGAGAAACGCTGGACTGGAAGAAACACAAGCTGGAATCAAGAAATATCAATAACCTCAGATATGCAGATGACACGACCCTTATGGCAGAAAGTGAAGAGAAACTAAAAAGCCTCTTGATGAAAGTGAAAGAGGAGAGTGAAAAAGTTGGCTTAAAACTCAGCATTCAGAAAATGAAGATCGTGGCATCCGGTCCCATCACTTCATGGGAAATAGATGGGGAAACAGTGGAAACAGTGTCAGACTTTATTTCTGGGGGCTCCAAAATCACTGCAGATGGTGACTGCAGCCATGAAATTAAAAGACACTTACTCCTTGGAAGAAAAGTTATGACCAACCTAGATAGTATATTCAAAAGCAGAGACATTACTTTGCCCACTAAGGTCCATCTAGTCAAGGCTATGGTTTTTCCTGTGGTCATGTATTGATGTGAGAGTTGGACTGTGAAGAAAGCTGAGTGCTGAAGAATCAATGTTTTAGAACTGTGGTGTTGGAGAAGACTCTTGAGAGTCCCTTGGACTACAAGGAGATCCAACCAATCCATTCTGAAGGAGATCAGCCCTGGGATTTCTTTGGAAGGAATGATGCTAAAGCTGAAACTCCAGTACTCTGGCCACCTCATGCGAAGAGTTGACTCATTGGAAAAGACTCTGATGCTGGGAGAGATTGGGGGCAGGCGGAGAAGGGGACGACTAAGGATGAGATGACTGGATGGCATCACGGACTCGATGGACATGAGTCTGAGTGAACTCCGGGAGTTGGTGATGAACAGCGAGGCCTGGCGTGCTGTGATTCATGGGGTCACAAAGAGTCAGACACAACTGAGTGACTGAGCTGAAGGACATTTCACCGGCCAAAAGGATCCAAGTCACCAAAAAAATTAAGAACCCTTGGGAGACATACAATCTTTGAAATATCTTTGGTATTTACATTTTTAGCTCCCTTCACGAAAGGAGCAGCAGAGGATGAGATGATTGGATGGCTTCACCAACTCAATGGACATGAGTTTGAGCAAACTCAGGGAGATAGTGAATGACAGGGAAGCCTGGCTTGCTGCTGTCCATGGAATCCCAAGTGGTAGGTAGCTTGTCCATGATAGAGCATACCATCATTCTTTTTTTCTGTTCTGTGTACATAAAATAGGATTTCACAACATCACTCTCAGCTGTGAGCAGGATCCCTTATGCCTCCCTCCTCTTTGGTGAACCATAAGGTATTTCTTCTGTTTTTATTTGTGAAATCCCTTGGCCGTCTTTGATTCTTAACCCAAATGGAAGAAATCCTAAGTTGTAGAAAAACTGAACCAACATACTCCAAGAGAATAGTCCAGTTCCACCTTCAAAATTAAGAGCTCTTTCTTCAGGCAGGAGACAAGTTTGACTGTGTGTTTGATCGCTGTTTGTGATTATCTCCACGACACAGAGGACTGACATGTTTTTCTGCCTTGATCTGTCTTTTTCATCCAGCTCCCTAACAGAACTCATCTCCCAGCAAAAAATTTTTTTTAATCTACTGGAGCTATTTTTTAAAGGCTCTGCAGACTCTTTAAGTGGGTAGCTAAATACTGACTCAGTCGTATCTGAATCTATGAGTCAAGTTTCAATATAATCTTGAGTGGCTGACATTTTTAGGAATCATATCCTCATTTATGATCAACAGATTAGTCTTGTTTTGTGGTTCTTCTGTTAAGGGATATAAAGAAGATATAGGCATAGATATTTGTGTGACACTATTTTATTATTTTGCAATGAAGTGTCTTACGTAGGATTGTCTTCTTCCCCACTGGAGAGAAAAACATTGGAAAACTACATGCAGTGTGCACACTGAAAATGAATGCTCGGCACACACACCCCCGAAATGATGCCGTGATGAAGAATTCTTCCATGTGTTAGTTATTGCTTTAGAGTGAATTTTAGTGATAAATAGATGCCCTACATTTTACATTTGGCACATTAGCGTATGCAAATATATGTTGAGTGCTTATAATTTGGGAAATCGGAGATGTAAAAAGTCCCTCCCAGCTGTGCACAGTCCCTCAGGGGAAGAGCCGCACAGGTGAAGTGGCAGAGACAGCTGTGGGGCGGCGCCTCCTGGAGCCCACCGCCCGGCTGCGGGCCTCGCGTGGGCGCGCAGTGCCTGCTTGCTGTCCCGTCTCTGGTTTTCTTGGAGAAAGGAGGGTAGGGAACGGCTCTTTTGCTCATTTGCACACACGTGTGTGCCCGTGGCCAGCTTCCCACTCATCTTAATCAGTTTCCTCTCGCTGCTGCGGTTAAGTTCCCACCAGCTCAGCAGCTTGAAGCAACAGCCCGTTCTACCCCACGGCTTCTCTCGGGAAGGCTCTGCCTGGCGTCTCCTAGGATGAGATCAGGGTGCCAGCAGGGCTGTGCTCCGAGCTGCAGGCTCTGGGAGGAAGGAGCCTGCATTCAGGCCACGCAGGTGAGGTCCGTGTCCATGGTGGCTGACAGCGGAGGGTGGTCTCCGGGTTCTAGAGGCTGCCCCATTCCCTGGCTCCAGGCCTGCTTCCCCATCATCAGAGTCAGCACGCCCTCTCCTGTTTCCTCTGTATCCCCAACCCCAGCCCACTGTCACGACTCTCTTCTGCTCCTTTCCTGCTTTTAAGGGCTCCTGTGACCACTCTGGAGCCACCCCGAGAATCCAGGATCCTTTGCCCTACGTTAAAGTCAGCAGATTAGGAATCTCAGCTCCCCCGCTAAGCCCCTTCCCAGCAGCACCAGGATCACTGCACACTGGGTGGGACTCTTGGGGGATATTTTTAAAATTCTGCCTCCCAGCTCCCTCCACACCCACGTTAACATCAAAATGACAAAATTTAAGGTTCTCTTGAGTGACTGTTCGCAGCAAAGGGATTTGTTTCCATTTCTGAGACAATATGTAGAGAGATAATTCTGTGATATTTACACATTTGGTGTTTACGCCTCGCAGACTCCATTATACATATCTTTAGGAATACTCTTTACATAAATTAAGATGATTCCTCTCTTTCCTGAAAACAGCAACATGCCACACATTCTGGATGGAAATGAGGGATTGTTTACATCAGGAACCAAATTAAACTCTGGGAGAATTCCGAAGTAGGATAGATGGAAATGTGCTCGAATGTATGGCATATTTTAGGTTTCCTAGGAACCTCCTTGTCAGTATAACCACAAATCAATATTGCAAAACTAGTTACTTATGAGATCATCTAGTATCCTAACGTGTGTCTGAGGTTCTCTGGCATTTAACAGAGAAAGGAATCCTTCCTCGGTGGGCTTGCCCAGGACCACCGCTGTCACCTGGGAAGACGGGTCACCCCCATGTGGCGGAGGTCTGGCACTGGGGTCAGAGGGTATGGGCTCTTTTTTTGTTTCCGGCCGCGCCGGGTCTTCACTGCTGTGCCTGAGCCATCTCTAGTTGCGGAGAGCAGGGCTCCCCTCTGGCTGAGATGCGTGGGCCTCTCGTTGTGGGGGCTTCTCTTGTTGCAGGGCACAGCTCTAGGGTGCAGGGCTCAGGAGTTGGCACACATGCTTAGCTGCCCTGCAGCATGTGGAATCTTCCCTGCAGCATGTGGAATCTTCCCGGACCAGGGATCAAACCTGTGTCTCCTGCACCGGCAAGGGTTCTTACCTTCTGTACCGCCAGAGGGAATGGATCCTATTTTCTCCCTCCAGTCCCCCTCCCCTCCTGGCTGGGCCACGTGGGGCAAGTTCTGTGTTCTCAAGCCTCAGTCTTACGATCTGGGGATTATTCTGACCTGGCTTTAATGAAGTAGCATCTAAGGAGATAATTTGTGAATCAGAAAGAGTTAGATACCTGCTAGTTAAGGGCTTCCCAGGTGGCCCAGTGGTGAAGAATCTGCCTGCCAATTCAGGAGCCCCAGGGTTGGGGTGGGTTCTGTCGCTGGGTGGGGAAGGTCCCCTGGAGAAGGAAATGGCAGCCCACTCCAGTATTCTTGCCTAGACAATCCTACGGACAGAGGAGCCTGGCGGGCTACAGTCCATAGGGTCACAAAGAGTCAGACATAACTGAAGTGACTTAGCCCACACGCAGTTAAGGACGAGATGTTTAGGTAGCATCTTTGATTCAGTGGACATGAATTTGAGCAAACTCCAGGAGATACTGGAGGACAGAAGAGCCTGGCATGCTGCAGTCCAGGGGGCTGCAAAGAGTCAGACGTGACTTACAACTGAACAAGTTAAGCAGCCATAGAGAGAGAATCCACACTTGTTCTGACAACTTCTGGAACCAGTGTAGAGGAGATAGGAGGTTCTCTGCAGGGGCTAATCTTGGAATCAAAAGCAAAAAAGGTGGGGTTCACCTTCCCATTTCTTCAGCCCTGAAGCAGCTTCCTTGAGGTGGGGTGTGGGCTCCCCAGTCTCTGTGCCTCTGCTTCCCAGTCAAGAGCCTGAGGGTAAAGCTCTTATATTAAGAGGATACTCCTGGCCTTTCCCGTGTGAAACTGTTTCTTTGCTTTGGAGAGAGAGGCGTACACATTTGCCCTTTGGGACTTTGTGAAATCCACCCTTGGGAAACACGATGCTGCCTGCAGACTGAGATTGGCTGTCTCTCCAGACTGGGACCCTCGTCTGCTCCATGGCTCCAGTTCCCTGAGCTCTGCTTCCTCCCAGGGATTAGAGCATCTTTAGGATGGCCCTTCCTCACCCCCCCAGGTCAGCCCTGGTTTAGAAAAAGTGAAAGTTAGGGTTTCGACTCTTTGCCACTCCGTGGTCTATACAGTCCATGGAATTCTCCAGGCCAGAATACTGGAGTGGGTAGCCTTTCCCTTCTCCAGAGGATCTTCCCAACCCAGGGATCTTATCCAGGTCTCCTGCATTGCAGGCGGATTCTTTACCAACGGAGCTCTCAGGGAAGCCCTCTGGTTTAGGAAACTCAGAAGCTGACACCATGCAGCTTGCGGAAGACTTCCTCTCTCCCGTGTTCCCTTTCATGGGGAAGGGGACGCTGGTCCCCTAGGGACACAAGGTTGGGAGGGGGCCGGGTGTCTGTGAGGCTGCGGCTGCAGACAGCACCCGCTGGACGGCCTCCTTCTTTCTCCTGCTTTGTCCTTCATTGGGGCTCTGAACGCAGGGCTGGCGGGTGGGACCCACATGGTGAGCATCCTTCCTAAGAGGGGATTTCCTGCCCGCTCTGCCCCCATGCTGCCCTCCCATCCCACCCCAGCCTCCACTGCTTAGCGGGTGCCCCCATGCGTCCGCCCTTCTCTCCTCCAGTTTCCCTGCAGGGGCTGGCAGTGGGGCCACAGTGTCCATGCAGTCCTCCCCCTGGAGCAGCCCTCTGGTGCTGTGGGGCCCGGGTCTCCCCTTACCCCCCAAACCCCAGAAAGGATTATGACACGGGCTCTTCCCCCTGCCAGCTGGTGTCTGGACCCTGCAGCTCTATCCTTTGCTCCCAGTTCTGTCTCAGGGGACCCCCTTCTCCCTCAGGACCCAACCCATCTCCACCCAGGGGTACCTTCTTTGACCTGTTCTGCAAGACCCCTGGCTTGGAGAGGGTCCAGCCACCTGGCAGGGTCACACTGGGGGCGTCAGGCAAGGGTATCTCCCTCTGGTGCCCAAGACAGGGTCTTCTGAGAGGCTGGACCATCCCAGGGACCGCCCTCAGGGTCCTCACCAAGGAAGAAGCTCCTGGGAGGAGCTCTGATGTCAGTCATTTAAGCCCTGAAACCACATGATTTCTTAGAGGCAGTAAATATAGACTCCTGATGGTCTGGCGACAGTGGCCTCTGAACCTCAGACGCACAGCTTCTGGGGCTCAGTCTCCCGGTGTCACAGAGCACTGTGTGGGTGGGGGGAGTTGGGGTGCTCTTTCCTCAGCCCCCCAGACGGCAGCCCAGCCCATCACATTTCACTAAACACAACCCACCTCTTATCTCTTACATACATTTGAAAATTACTCCCTGCTTGTACGACATCCCAGGAGATCTGATATCACCTTTTAGGTGGTGACTGTACTATGTGATACTCGTAGACAGTCTTACGAGCAATCACAGCACAGTAAAGGTGATCCTGTAATGAAGTTCACGTCAAGACTGTTTTGTAAATGCCTGTGAATTAGGGGTTTGTCTTTTAAGTAAAATGTAATTTGAAACTTGACATTATTTGAGCTGTTCATTCAACATTCATGGTGTTTAATTAAGAGTGGCCAGTGTGTGTGTATATGTACCTCACACACAGTACCTGAGTTTGTCTGGATCATCAGCCCTTTTGAAGAGAGAGCTGATTCTGACTCCGAGGCTGGTGGCTGTTTAACTCTCAGAACTGCTTACTAGACTCACTGACTGCTCAGAAGCATTCTCTGATGTTCTAGTGGCTGTTAGCTGGGAGTTTCCAACTCCAGTTCAGTTTAAAGATGGCCAAAGGTTTATTGTTGTCCTGTAAAAGGCAGAAATGATGATTCTTGGTACAGTGGATGTGGCCTGTGTAGGAACCCACAGGGGTATTGGGAGCTGAGACTCATAATCCCTACGTCTATATGCTTTTCCTTTCATAGGCAATTCCATCCTCCTGCAGACAGAGCTCTGATGTTTTTATGCCTGAAAAGGCTTGGGAAACAAATACAACATGGAAGGAAAGTGCTGATTCTGGTGTGCGTGCTAAGTCACTTCAGTCGTGTCCAGCTCTTTGCATCCCCATGGACTGTAAGCCCACCAGGCTCCTCTGTCCATGGGATGCTCTGGGCGAGAATACTGCAGTGGGCTGCCGTGCCCTCCTCCCGGGACCTTCCCAACCCAGGGATCGAGCCTGTGTCTCTCATGTCTCCAGCGTTAGCAGGCAGGTTCTTTACCCCCAGTGCCACCTGGGAGGCCTGATTCCAGCGCTCTGGCTGCAGAATTTTTATGAATGGGATTAAGGTCTTAATCGTATGATTTAAATTCATGTCCGACTCTTTTTCGACCCTATGGACTGTAACCTGCCAGGCTCCTCTGTCCATGGGATTTCCTAGGCAAGAATACCAGAGTGGGTTGCCATTCCTTTCTCCAGAGGATCTTCCTGACCTAGGGATCATACCCAAGTCTTCTGTATCTCCTGCATTGTAGGAGGGTTCTTTACCCACTGAGCTACCAAGAAAGTCTCTTAAACTATATATTTTTTTCAGGTAACAGTGCTCTTTTAAAAAATCTGCATAATCTGAACCTCACCTCGGAAAGAAATCAAGGGCACTTTGTCATGAAACATTTGGCTAAAATGCCTTTCCAGCATCCTGTACACTTCACTCGTGTTGGAATTGGTGAAAATCAGGTGATTTGCAAATCTGCACTTGCCCAAATAAAACTACGAGCATAATTTGTAGATAGAAACCTAGACTTCCTGAGCTGAATGGAAGTCCTGGCAGTTGCCCAACCAGGGATGACATATTGTTCATAAGGAGACAGAAATCCCAAAGATCAGTTCTCACCCAAGTAGAATCAGTATCTTAGCTGGGGGTGGGGGGTTCGGATTTCTTGAGTGTATCTTTTTTTTTAATTGAAGTTTAGTCAATTTATAGTGTTTTTAATTTCTTCTGTATAGCAAGGTGTCTCAGTTATGCATGTATATATTCTTTTTCATATTCTTTTCCATTATCCCAGGATATTGAGTATGCTATACCCTGTGCTAGACAGTGGAACCTTGATGCTTATCCATCCTATATATACCAGTTTGGTGTATGCCTTTAATAATGTGCTTGTAAGTGTATGTGTGTGTCTGTGTGTGTGTAGACTCCATAGCTCTTACCTAGAGGTATTAATAAGATGTATAGTTGATATTCAATTTGATAATACTATCTCATATTTTAAACGTTTACTTTTCTTTGTCTTTGGTTGCGCTGGGTCTTCGTTGCCACCCATGGTCTTTATCTAGCTGTGGTGAGCAGGGGGATTTCTCGTGGTGGTGCAGGTTCTTCTCGTTTTGGCGCCTTCTCTTTTGTAGAGCACTGGCTCTGGGGCACATGGGCCCAGTTGAGGTTCCTGGGCTCTAGAGTAAGGACTCAATAGTTATGGTGTACAGGCTTAGTTGCTCTGAGACATGTGGGATCTTCCCAGACCAGGGATCAAACCCATGTCCTCTGTGCTGGCAGGCAGATTCTTATCCACTGTACCACCAGAGAAGTCCTCCTATTTTTTTTTAAGAAAAGCTTTCATTTTCCTATATCTCAGACTAGCACCCTAGTAGGTTTGAAGCTAGTTAAAAGTCAAGAGCCCTGATGTACTTGTTGAATCTTGCCATGATGTGCATAAAATTGCTTTCATGTTGGGACCCAGTTTCTTCATTGTGAAGGGAGTTGACAAAATTTCTCAATGAAATAATAGTTGTGAACAAACCAGCCTGGCAGCCTCTTAATTAGGGGCTGGGATCCTCTAAGCTCTAATCATGAGGCACAGCTCAGTCGTGACTAATTGTTGGTTAAATGGACATTTTTAAAGTTATCATATGTTTTCTTTGATCCAGAATATTTTTAGAATTCACAGTACTTTTTTGTTGTATATGTTTAAGGTGTAGGATATGATTTGATGTGTATGCAAAGGGAAGTGGCTCAGTCGTGTCTGACTCTTTGTGACCCGTTGGACTGTAGCCTACCAGGCTCCTCTGTCCATGGAATTTTCCAGGCAAGAGTACTGGAGTGGGTTGCCATTTCCTTCCAGGATTGCTGCAATCCAGCTAATTAATATACACCTGAATCGGAAAGGTGTCCTGGAGAAGGGAATGGCTACCCACTCCAGTATTCTTGCCTGGAGAATCCCAAGGACAGAGGAGCCTAGCAGACTACAGTCCATGGGGTCGCAAAGTATTGGACACGACTGAGTGATTAACACTTTAACTCTTCACTTTAAGTGATTACCTTTTAGTGTTTGTGTGGTGAAAACACTTGAGCTCTACTCTCTTAGCAAATTTTAAGTTACAGTACCGTGTTAACTATAGTTACCATGCTGTGGGCTAGATCCCTAGAACTTATTTATCTTGGAATTGAAAGTGTCTACAAATGACATCTCTCCATCTCCCCCATCCACAGCCCCTGGCAACCACCTGGCAGTGAACTCTTTGCTTCTGAGTTCAACTTTTTTAGATTCCGCAGATAAATGAGATCATACAGTATTTGTTTTTCTGTGTCTGGCTTATTTCACTCAGCGGAATGAAGTCCTCCAGGTTTACCCATGTTGTTGCAAATGGCAAGATTTCTCTCTTTCTTCAAGGCTGAGTAATATTCAGTCATCTCTGTCTCGATATACTTATATGTAAATGCAGTGAACATGGGGTTACAGATACCTCTTTGAGAATGATTTCATTTCCTTTGGATATTTACCCAAAACTGACATTGCTGGATCAATATTACTTTTCTCTTTACTTTTTTTAAAAGCAACATTATGGTACATTTCACATGATATTACCTGTTAGTATTCTTTTTTTGCTATGGATGAGAAGTGTGTAAATTGATGAAATTAACATCCTTGCTTCTGCATTTCAAATTGGAAAAACAGAAACAGAGCTCATCACCTCTGTTAAGGTAATATCTCCACCCTCAGGCCCCAAATCTGTGTACTTCAACCCGACACGGACCTGGAAATCCCAGGGTGCTCCAGGCTGGTGTGAGTTAGGATGTCCTGATAATATCAGACCTTTTGTGAAAAACTCGAGGAACCCGACATGCAAGGCCTGCTATCGCAGACAGCTGCTTCCTTTTCCAAACAAAACTGTAAGTGGCTTTCTGAACAAAAGCTATGAACTAATCCCCACTGTTCATTATCTTTAAATAGCCCAACATTCCAGTGAAATGCTTTTCCAGGTATTTCAACAAGTGAAATCACTTGCTTGAGCTTCACAATACAGCTTTTTCAGTAAAATGACTTAGAACTTTTCCCTCCTATAAATGCAAGGGAATCAATCCCTCAACTGTAGAATTCTTTGGAGATTTTTTTTTTTTTTAATTCTTTCATCCTTCTTTGTTTTTCAAACATTCTAGTCTCCTATAGCAAAAACAGGCAGGACATGATAAACTGTGGAAGATGACTGCAATGTGCAGTTTTCCAAAAAGGATTCTCACATTTTAGCTCTAGTTGTTCCAGAAAAACAAAACCAAGAAGAGGCCCACGCACAGGATTATTTGTGATCACCAGCCATGCAGTGCACGTTTTTTTAATTATTCATTTTTAATGGGAAGATAATTGCTTTACAGTGTTGTGTTGGTTTCCTCCTTACATTGACACGAATCACACATAGATATACATACGTTTCCTCCCTCCTGACCCGTCTCCCACCCCTCTAGGTTGTTACAGCAAATTCCCTCTGGGTGTCTGTTTTGCATATGGTAATGTATGTGTTTCCATGCTAGCCTCTCAGTTCATCCCATCCTCTCCTTCTGTGTCCACAGTCTGTTCTCTGAGTCTGCGTCTCCACTGTGCAGCACACATTTTGAGGGGTCCGTTCAGCCCAGGTCACTGTATCTCCTTTCAGCGGACTTGAGGGGCAGGAAGCATGGCCCATTGCTCACTGGGATTCTGGTCCAGGTGGGCAGGCAGTTCAGATATGTGAGAAGTGGGAAGCAGCCTTGGAGGCTCTTCTGCATGGGCAGGGCGGGGACAGTACCTGGAGGAGCAGAGGGAAGAGATAGGCAGCATAGTGGACCCATCTGGTTGTCATTTCGGGGTTTCTGAAAAGCTCCGGTACCACAGTCCTTTATGCCTCGGTGCAGAGGAGGATTCAGGGAGAGGCAGTGATAGGTGAGAAGTGATTTATTAGAATAGGACCCTTGTGAGGCCTACAGGGGGGAAGGCAAGAAATGCCACACCTGAGAACTTAGCGGGCTATGGTTTTATAATCAAAAGAAAAGTGGGGAGAGGCAGAAGAGCGTCTTTGTCTTTCTTGAGTAGACATCATGCTTCCACCATCACCTCCTCCTCCAGGCTGAGCAGGGGAATTTTCTTGTCTCTGCATGGCCAGCTAGGTCCACAGACTGCTGTGCAGAGAGCATGTCTTGGGATCATTAACCTTCAGAGCTCGCTGGGCAGCTTGTGGGTCTCTTGCTACCATGGTTTTATTGTTCAGGGGGCTTGCGTGGTTTTGTTGCTGGGAAAGCCTACTTGGTTTTGTGGTTAAGCAAAGCTGCTTTCTTGAGTAATCACTAATTTACAGGGGTCTTCCCTGGTGGCTCAGATGGTAAAGCGTCTGCCTACAATGCAGGAGACCTGGGTTCTACCCCTGGGTCGGGAAGATCTCCTGGAGAAGGAAACAGCAACCCACTCCAGTATTTTTACCTGGAAGATCCCATGGATGGAGGAACGGTTAGGCAACAGTCCATGGGTCGCAAAGAGTTGGACATGACTGAGCAACTTCACTCGCTCACTCACTCCCATATTTTTCTATCTATAGTCCCCTAGTGGGATCCACCATTTAATCACCTATATTGTCCCTTTACTCTGTTCCTGTCAAGAGGAGAGGCAGGTGGGGGCAGCCCACCCATACTTCTGGTCCACTCCGTACGTCCATTCCCAGAACATCTTTCTGAAAACTCTGCCCTGACTTGGTTACTTCCTTGATTAAACCCCCTAGAGGCCCCTTGTCATCTTCATGCAAGGATGCTATCTTCTCAGCCCCAGGGTCAAGTCCCAACCAGGCCCCTCCTGACCTCTGACCACCCCCCAATCCCACCACCCTCTGCATGCACTCTGGCTCACACCCTCCTCGTGAGCGGCCCCTGCCACTCAGAAGGGGCCCAGCACGAGCTCGGGAACCAACAACAAAGGGCCTTCCCCAGGGGCCCGTGCAGCGCAGGACATCAGCCGGGGGAGGCAATGAGCTGGCAGAAGCAGGCATTTGTCTGCAGGAGCTCCAGGGCTGGACCAGATGGGAAGGTGGGGCAGGGCTGCTGGAAGCAGGAAGCTCTGCAGTATCCACAGCCGTCAAGGTCAAGGTCAAGACCATTTAAAAGGCTGGACTTGCACCAGGCTGCAGAAAGTGCCTGATTCTGGATGTCTCCAAATGTTAAAGTTGAGAACTTCAGATTAAACTTTCTTTCCAGCTAGAAGCCCCTTCTTCCTTGCCCTGGGATTCCTAGACAGCCAGTACTCATGGGAACAGTTTCCTGCATGCCCATTCTGTCCCGTGCCCTGTCCCCTGGCCCTGGATGAGGTCACAGGGCGCAGGCACGGCAGGCAAGTGTGTTTGGGCACCAGGAGAGCAGGGCTGGGAAGAGCAGCCCCTGCCCCGACCACAGGGGGCATCCTGCTCAGGGTAAGCCTGGCGGGGTGGGGGCGGGGAACATCCGATTTTTCAAGATAAATGGCCATCTCCTTTGTGTATGTAGATGATATAATTTTAAAATGTAGACAACTGAGTAGGGTATTCTTTACATCAGGTGAGCCAAACAGGCTGTATCTCCTGGCTGCGTGTGGTCTCTGGGCAGTCGCCTTCTCCTCCCATATCTGATACATTCCTGGCTCATTTCTGTACCTCTGGAAATCCATCCCTCTGTCCCTTCCACAGGGCACCTCTGCCTCCTCCATCTCCCTAGGTCCCCACGGGCATCCTCGAAGGCTCTGCCTTATATCCAGGCTCCTTTGACTCACGGACTCAGGCCCCAGGTGCACGTACCTGCAGCCAGGTGATCTGCAGAGCAGGAAACAGGTAAAGTGGCGAGGCAGCCCTGCCCTCCCCCAGGCCAAGTGCAGAGCTGCTGTGAGGATGTAGACTGTGTCACTAGGAGGAGGGAAAAAAAGGCAAAGGAGACAAGCAAAATGTTGACACTTATCTGCCAAGCTGAGCATCCTCTTATAATATCTCACGGGGAGAAAGTAGGTCAGCATCGCCCAGTGCAGCCTGGTTTTCCTGCCGTCCCGTCAACAGTGTGCTGACGCTCCGCTTGACCTGCCAGGGAGGCGGAGACCGCCCGGCCGGAAGTAATGAGAGGAGACCCTCACATTCTAGGAAGGCACTTTAAGGAAAGAGAATCCAGGAATCTCGCTCCCTCTGCTTGTGATCAGAGGCTGTGAAAGCGATTAGGGCTGGAAGAGGACTGAGGATATGAGGGAGTCATGGGGGTGGGTGCTGGGTATTGGCCTGTCTGTAGTGAAATTTAATAAAATAACAATTTTTTCATTCAATTGTATGATAGCCTTGATTTTGAAAATTGAATCATCTAACAGGCCCATGCCTTTGAAAGGTCAACTGGGTCAAATTCAGTTCGGCCCTTTTGTCTTTAGACCTGAAAGCCAAATCATGCAAAGAGTCCATCAACAAAGAATGGATAAATGACATGGGGTCGGTCCACACAGTGGAGTATTATTCAGCCTTGAAGAGGGAACGCTGCCACAGCTATAGTAGTGGCTGAACCTCGAGGGCGAAGTGAGATCAGCCGGACACAAAGGATGAACCCTGTGTGAGTCCACTCAGGGGAGGTCCCTAGGATCGTCAAAGTCACAGAGATAGAAAGCAGAGAAGAGGTTCCGGAGGCTGGAGCAGGGGATGAGGAATGTTCAGTGGGTGTAGGGTTTCCGTTTGGGAAGATGAACAAGTTCTGGAGATGCTGATGGTGTAGGCTGCCCTATGAAGGGACTTAGCGCCACTGAACTGTACACTCAAAAAGGCTTGAAATGGTAAATTTTATGTTCAATCCAGGTTGAAAATGAAAGTCGCTCAGTCATGTCTGACTCTTTGTGACCCCATGGACCCTACAATCCATGGAATTCTCCAGGCCAGAATACTAGAGTGGGTAGCCTTTCCCTTCTCCAGGGAATCTTCCCAACCCAGGGATCAAACCCCAGTCTCCTGCATTGCAGATGGATTCTTTACCAACTGAGCCACAAGGAAAGCAGTCTCCACCACATTTTAAAAATTCCTACCTGCGCCAGAATCTGAGGACAGCGTCTGGGAGACTCCAAACTCTTCTCTATCACACAGACCGGGCTTCTTGAGAATTGTCTTCTCCCCTCTTCAGTCTAGCAGAAACCTCAGTGATCTTTTTTCTCTGTTGTCCGTCTCTTGTTGCTTGGCCAGGTACCACCACATCCTGTCCTAACGGAAGCAGTAAGATTCTTTAAACTTGATAAGAAGCCTTTTAAGGAAACCCTGTCTGCATTTGTGGTTCCCAGCAGAATGTGGTCCTGTCTGCGTCAGCTTTGGATAAATGGATGTTCATCTCTAAAAATCAGGACTGTATCAAGAGGCTCTCTTTCTTCCCCCGGCTAGTCTTGGCACATCTGTGACGTCTGTGTGGAGGAACAGCGCCCAGCTTGTCCCCCGCTAGCTGCTGCCTCCTACTTGACCCAGGATCCTCCCACAGGGGCCCCGGGGTCCCTCCAGTTCTGGTTCCAGTTCTGTTGGCTCTGGAGTTCCCTGCCCTGTGTCCTCCCACACTTGGAAGGAAGGGCGGGGAAGGAGGGGCGGGGCTTGGGAGCACCTCACTCAGAGTCCTTGTTGGGAGGGAGCACGATGCAGGCCCTGCCCCACCCAGGCCAGGCTGCAGGCACCTGAGGACCCCCACCCCTACCCGGCCCCCCGGGAGTCTTGCTGCCTGGAGAGGTCTGGAGGGCTCCCAGCCTGAGTGGCTCTCATTTCTGAGGCAGATGGCGCTGGGGAGGAGTCTGCACCGCTTTACTCTGTGCTGCGGCTGGCACTTCCCACGGGGGTTTTTCTGTCCTCCTTTGACTCCGACAGAGCTGGGGAGGCCCTGCTCTTGGGCAGCTGGACAGGCGGACTGGGCTGGCAGTGGGCCTGCCCGCTGGGGTGGGCAGTGCAGGCCGGGTGGGGAAGGCTTGTGGAGGAGTCTGCCGCTCGGGCTGCAGGCTTTGGGGAGGGAGGAGGAGGGATCCTCATGGGGCACCAGGGCTGGGGAGCCTGGTGAGGAGCGCTGGGGCTGTCCCAGGAGGTCAGGGGTTTGGGGGAGCTCAAGAGAAGGCAAAGGGGTCCCCATCAGGGACACACATCAGCCAGTGGACGGGGCGGAGGGAGGCCGCAGATCAGGGCCCCACTGACGGCAGGGCTGAGATCCGAGTGCGCCGAGGGTGCCCTGGGGATCTAGGAAAGCAGCCTGGGGATAAAGCAGGACTTGGGACTGAGGGGAAGACCTTAGCCGCTGTCGTCGTAATGAGAGTGCCGTGGGGCCCGGGTGAGCAGCTCTGGGACGCGGACGTTGTTGACTGGATGGGTGGTTGGATGCGGGAGGGTGGAGAGGTGGGTGGAGAGGTAGGTGCGTGAATTGTCCCTGGATGCGAAAGTTGATGAAGCTAGAAAAGGAGCCAAGATCAGATCGTCAGGGCTGGTGAGGAGCCTGGGGAGTGTGGAAAGCCGCGTGCGGAGTTTACGCAGGAGATCTCTGTGTCCGAGCCGCCCTTCTGGCTGCGTGTGGGCAAGAGGCTGGTGGAAGCCAAGAGCAGTTGGAAGAGGAGCTGCGGGGAGAGGCCCCGTGGGTGCCCTGCAGTCAGGTTGAGGGACATGAGCACGCTGCCAGTGGGCCAGCTCCATGAATTAATTCAGGAAGCAGAGCCCTCAGGACGCAGTGTCTTAGTTAGTCAGACTGAGTTGGTCAGATGACTAGTTAGATCGCTGGGGTGAGAGCGGGAGGCACCAGGACAGCCCCAGTCGACTAGACGGCTGGCGGGGACAGCACCACCTTGTCGGGGACCGCGGGAGGGAGGGGGCCAGGTTGGAAGACGGAGGGGTGGTCAAGAGGCTCACAGCACCTCCTCTCCCGGGCCCTGAGGGCCCGCCCTGCCCTCGCTCCCGTCCCTGTGTCCCCGGAGCTCGGCTCAGGGAGCTTGAAGATGGCTCACGGGTCTCCCTCTTCCCCGGCAGCCCTCCGCCTCTGAGCCGGGCCACCACCGTGCCACGGCCTCGGGGAGGCGGGTCAGGTGTCCCCAGGCCTGTTCCAGGGGCCAGGCCGGTGGGGCCGAGGGGCTGAGCGGGGCTCCCTCTTGGAGGCCCGACGGTGGGGCCGGGCCATTCTGTTTTCCTGGTGGTGACACGCTTCCTTCCCCGGCCCGCTCCCTGCCTGCTCGCTCTGAGGTGCATGGCCGTGAGCTCTGCTGATCCGTCCCCGTCCCTCCTGGCCCTGGGCCTTCTCCTGCTCCTGTGCTGTAGCTGAGGAGAGGGGGGGTCACCTCGGGGGCCCCTGGCCTTGGAGCTGAGCGACCCCGTGAGCCTGAGGCGTCTCCGAGGGATTCTGAGAGGGGCCTGCTGTGTGGAGGCCGTGGCTTGAGGGCAGCCCCAGAGGGACAGGGATGGGTCAAGGTCAGGGTCAGGGTCAGGGGAAGGACTCCCCGTTGGTCCCGTGGAAAGGTGAGGGCTGACAGGCCAGGCGCGTCAGGAGGCGGTGTGGCTCCTCCAGCCGCCTGGGTCAAGCTGATGATCCATTGCTGTGACAGAGGAAAGAAGGGCCTCCTTGTTTCTCACGGCGATTCCAGAAACACACTTGCTGCCCTCAGCGCTTCTGAGACCGTCAGAGGTGAGTCACAGGGTCCCTGCGATCTTCCCGACAAAGTAGATGAGCTGCACTCAGTGGGCCCCTCCTGTCCGAGTCCAGCTGGAAAGATTAGCCAGGACATGGGAAAGCAATCTAAACGTCCATGGATGGGTGAACGGATAAAGAAGCGGTGGTACATATATACAGTGGGATATTAGTGAGTCACGAAAAAGAGTGAAATCGTGCCATTTGCAGCAACATGGATGGACCAGTAAATTATCAAACTGAAAAAGTCAGGCAGAGAAAGGTGAAAATAAAGATGGCACCTCTCCTTTGTGCAGTCTGAAAGAAATAGCACAAGTGAACGGATTTGTAAAACAGACCCACAGATACAGAAAACAAACTTGTGGTTTCCAAAGCGGAAAGGATTAGGGGAGGGATAAATTAGAAGTTTGGGATCAGCAGACAGACACTACTATACATAATAGATAAGCAACAAGTACTTATTTATGTATAGCACAAAGAACTCTATACTCAATATTCTATAATAACCTATATGGAAAAAGAACCTGAAAAAGTATCAATATATGTATACCTGTAACTGAATCACTTTGCTATATACCTGAAGTTAACACAATGTTATAAGTCAGTTATACTCCAGTATAAAATAAAAAGTTAAAAAGGAAAGATCCCACAAGCTCAGCGCATTCTGAGAAAACCCCCATCATCAAACTTTAGCTCTTGAACTTCCCTTATCTTGCTTCAAAGGAATTTCAGTTTTCTCTATTTACCGTCCCAGAAATGTGGTAATGTTGTTCAGTTGCTAAGTCATGTCTGATTCTTTGCAACTGCTTGGACTGTAGCACGCCAGGCTCCTCTGTCCTTCATGATCCCCCAGAGTTTGTCAGATTCATATGCAGTGAGTCAGTGATGCTATCTAACATTGCTGGTGCTTAATGCTGGGAAAATTGTCCTTGGGACAAATTGTAGTGGTGTGAGTGAAATGATGCTTCTAAAAGTTTCCATGTTTATGTTGAAGGATAAACACATAGAATGTTTTGGAAGCCTCAAATGATTAAAAATAAATGTGTGCCAATTTAGCTTCAGTAACAAATTAAATAACTTAGGTGTTTGGTGGGAGATTCTTCCACAGGGTCTAAACACAGAGCAAAACTTGCCTTGAAACTCATGGCTGGTGAGAGTGAGATGGCCATTTGAGCCATTACAAAGGAGTATTGATCACCTTCTCAGTAGCCAGTGCTGCTCAAGGCTATAGGAGGGAAGAGATGAGAAGTCAGGCTCTCTGCCTTCATTTCAGGGCCAAGTCCCTTGAATGGCAAGGAGATCAAACCAGCCAATCCTAAAGGAAATTAACCCTGAATATTCATTGGAAGGACTGGTGCTGAAGCTGAAGCTCCAATTCTCTGGCCACCTGATGCGAAGAACTGACTCATTGGGAAAGACTCTCATGTTGGCAAAGATTGAGGACAGGAGGAGAAGCGGGTGACAGAGGATGAGATGGTTAGATAGCATCACTGACTCAATGGACATGATTTTGAGCAAACTCTGGGAGACGGTGACGGACAGGGGAGCCTGGTGTGCTGCAGTCCATGGGCTTGTAAAGAGAGGACATAACTGAGTGACTGAACAGCAACAACAAGTGGGAACAGGTGCACAAAGATGTTTACAGTGGCGAAAGATAAAAGTTATTTTAAAATGTGAAGGTCCATCAGTAGGGAAAGGTTGATAGGAGACTGTCTCCCCTTCAGCATCATGGACCACTGTGCAGCCCTTTGGAGGCATCTGTCAGATCTCTAGAGGCTGGCAGGGTCGGAGGGGCTGCAATGCTTCATAACTGAGAAGAGCAAATGGCACAGACGCATCGTCATCTCAAAGCCTGCGCCCGGAGTGCTTGTCCTTCTGTACTTGTG
Organism: Madoqua kirkii; assembly: GCA_006408675.1. Lineage (NCBI taxonomy): Eukaryota > Metazoa > Chordata > Mammalia > Artiodactyla > Bovidae > Madoqua > Madoqua kirkii. Next base: position 16,567 of record SJYC01144204.1, on the reverse strand, counting down.
CGCAAGGACAAAGATGTTCAGGCACACACTGCGGGTTAGCACGCGTCTGTACTGGATCGCAAGTGCTTTAAAATTCAGTATACAAACTAACATGGCATTATCCTGGAACCAGGAGTGGGAAGAACACAGTGGTGGATTGCTGAAGCTCAGTGTTCTTGGAGATCAGTGGAATGATGTGGGGGGGAAGGTGGAGTCCTCAGGTGAGTGGGGACCTCAAGATGAAGCGGTTCTCAGGCCAGATGTTTAGGTTTTCTGTTGGGAAGGCATGGAGAGCTCTGGGGACGAGCAAGCAGGCTGAGGAGGGCAGGCCTGGGCTCCGGAGACCAGCACAGAGCCGGAACTGGGGCCACGCCCACCCCACGGCCTCTTTTTTTTTTTTATTTACTTATTTTAATTGGAGGTTAATTACTTTACAATATTGTATTGGTTTTGCCCCATATCAACATGTATCCGCACAGGCATATACGTGTTCCCCATCCTGAACAGATGCCTCAGGGAAGAAACACACATGTGACAAGCATATGAAAAAATAACATGTTTCTACGTACATGCCATTAAGGAAAGATGAATGAAGGAAACAAGAGATTCCACTACACACCTACTGGAATGGCCAAAATCCAAAAAAATCCCTCCTCCCTCCCCATACCATCCCTCGGGGTTGTCCTAAACTTCATTTTTTAGAACAATTTCAGGGTCACAGCAAAACTGAGTGGAAAGTGAAGAGATGACTTACTTAGCCCTTGCCTCCACACATTGTCCCCCACCAGAGTAGAACATGTGTTCCGTTCAGTTCAGTCGCTCAGTCGTGTCCGACTCTTTGAGACCCCATGGACTGTAGCATGCCAGGCCTCCCTGTCCATCACCAACTCCCGGAGTCCACCCAAACCAGTGTCCATTGAGTCAGTGATGCAATAATCTCATCCTCTGTCGTCCCCATCTCCTCCTGCTCTCAATCTTTCCCAGCATAGGGGTCTTTTCAAATAAGTCAACTCTTCACATCAGGTGGCCAAAGTATTGGAGTTTCAGCTGCAACATCAGTCCCTCCAATGAACACCCAGGACTGATCTCCTCTAGGATGGACTGGTTGGATCTCCTTGCAGTCCAAGGGACTTTCAAGAGTCTTCTCCAACACCACAGTTCAAAATCATCAATTCTTCAGCACTCAGCTTTCTTTATAGTCTAACTCACATCCATATATGACCACTGGAAAAACCATAGCCTTGACTAGACAGACCTTTGTTGACAGAGTAATGTCTCTGCTTTTTAATATGCTATCTAGGTTGGTCATAACTTTCCTTCCAAGGAGTAAGCGTCTTTTAATTTCATGGCTGCAATCACCAACTGCAGTGATTTTGGAGCCCCCAAAAATAAAGTCTGACACTGTTTCCACTGTTTTCCTGTCTGTTTGTCATGAAGCAATGGGACCGGATGCCATGATCTTAGTTTTCTGAATGTTGAGCTTTAAGCCAACTTCTTCACTCTCCTCCTTCATGTTCATCAGGAGGCTCTGTAGTACTATGCTGTCTAGGTTGGTCATAACTTTCCTTCCAAGGAGCAAATGTCTCTTACTTTCACGGCTGTGCATGTGTTACAATCAGTGAACTTACGTTGACATGGTGTCATGCAAAGTCCATGTTTACATTAGGCTTTCCTCTGGATGTTACACTCTGTGGGTTTTGACAAATGCATATGGCATGTGTCCACAGTTACAGTGTCCTATATAATTGTTTCATTGCCCTGAAAGCCCTCCTTGTCTCTTCACCCCTCCTTCCTTCCTAACCTCTGGCAACCACTAATCTCTATTCACGGTCTCCATCATTTTGCCTTTTCTAGAATGTCACATGGCTGGAATCACACCTACCGGTAGCCATTTCATATTGGCCTCTTCCACTTACTGATGTGCATTTAAGATTCCTCCGTGTGTTTTCCTGGCTTGACAGCTCACTTCTTTTTAACACCAAACAGTGTTTCATTGAATGGATCGCAGTTTATTATCTATTCACCTATGGAAGGACATCTCAGTTGCTTTAAGTTTTGGCAGTTGTGAGTAAACATCTGTATGGAGGTTTTTGTGTGCACGTGAGTTTTCCCTTCATTTGGGTAAATACCAAGAAGCATGATTGCTGGATCACACGATAAAAATATGTTTATCGTTTTGTAAGAAAACGCCAAACGGTCTTTCAGAGTGGCTGTGCCATTTTGCATTCCCAGCAGTGAGTGCGTTTCTGTTCCTCGTGTCCTTGCCAGCCTCTGGTGCTCTCAGCGTTTCGGATTTTGGCCGTTCCAGTACGTGTGCAGTGGAATCTCTTGTTTCCTTCATTTGTCTTTCCTTGATGGCATGCATGTAGAAACATGTTACTTTTTCATATGCTTGTCACATGTGTGTTTCTTCCCTGAGGCATCTGTTTGGCTTTTTGCCCATTTTTTAAAAAAAAATCATTTTGCCCATTGTTTTCTTATTATTGAGTTTTGAGAATTCTTTGTATATTCTTGAAAAGTCCTTTATCAGATATGGCTTGTGCCAGTACTGTTCCCTACCGTGTGGCTTGTCATCTCTTCTCTTAACATGGCCTTTCACAAAGCAGAAGTTTTTAATTGTAATGGAGTCCAGATTATTAGTTCTTCCTCCTATGTTTCATGTCTCTCTGGTATTGCATCTGAAAAGTCACCATCATATCTAAGATCGTCTAGACTTTCTCCTGTGCTATCTTCTAGAAGTTTTATAGTTTTAAATTTTACAAGACTGATCCATTTGAAGTGACTTTTTGTGAAGGGAATAAGCTCTGTGTCTGTCTTCATTTCTTTGCCTGTGGATGTCCAGGTTTTCAAACACCATCTGTTGCAAATGGCTATCTTTGCTCTGCTGTGTTGCCTTTGTTCCTCTGTCAGACATCAGCTGACTGCAGTGATGGGGATTTCTTTGTAGGCTCTCTGATGTCTTCCATTTTTCTGTCCTTCTGCCAATATCACACTGTCTTGATTGCCATAGTTTTATGGCAAATCATAAAATCCAGGTAATATCAGTCTTCAGAGAAGGCGATGGCACCCCACTCTAGTACTCTTGCCTGGAAAATCCCATGGACAGAGGAGCCTGGTGGACTGCAGTTCATGGGGTCACAGAGTTGGACATGACTGAGCGACTTCACTTTCACTTTTCACTTTCTTGCATTGGAGAAGGAAATGGCAACCCACTCCAGTGTTCTTGTCTGGAGAATCCCAGGGTCGGGGGAGCCTGGTGGGCTGCCGTCTATTGGGTCACGACTGAAGCGACTTAGCAGCAATGTCTGTCTTCCAGCTTTCTTCTCTTTTAGTATTGTGAGGCCTCTGCTTCTCTATATAAATGTAGTAGCAGTTTGTCAGTATCCCCAAATAATTTGCTGGTATCTTGATTGGGACTGCATGGAATCAATAGCTCAAGTTGGGAAGAACTAACATCTTCCCAATATTATGTTTCCTACCCATGAGCATGAAATATATGTTTATTTAGTTATCCTTTTAGTTCCTTCATTATAGTTTTGTAGTTTTCCTCACATAGAGTTTGAAATTTATCTTGTTCGATTTATACTAAGTATTTCATTTTGGGGGCGTGCTGGTGTAAATGGTATTGTGTTTTTAATTTCAAATTTCCTTTGTTCATTGCCGGTATATGGAAGAGCAGTGACTTTTGCTTTTGACTTTGTGTCTTGCAACTTTGCTGTAGTTGCTTGCCAGTTCCAGAAGTTGTTTTCCCCCCTGCCATTTCTTTCAGACTTTTCCCATAAAGAATTACTGTCATCTGTGAACAAAAAATTTTTATTTCTTACTTATCATTAACTATACTTTGTATTCCCCCCCCCTTTTTTTTTTGGTCCTATTGCGTTAGCTGGGGCTTCCAGTGTGATGTTGCAAAGGAGTGATGAAAGAGGACATGCTTGCCTTGTTCCTGATTTTATGGGAAAACTCCAAGGTTCTCACCATCAAGTACTGCAAGCTGTGGGCTGTTTTTAGTAGCTGTTCCCCATCAAGTTAAGGAAGTTCCCTTCTATTCTTAGTTTGCTGAGAGTTTTTATCATTTATGTGTGCTGCGTTTTGTCCCATGGTTTTTCCGTTTTTATTGATACGGTCATGGGATGTTTCTTTTTTAGACTGTTCATGGGATGGGTTACATTCACTGATTGTCAAATGTTGAACCAGCCTTACATACCTAGGGTAACTCTTACCTAGTTGTGCTACACGATTTGTTTTACACATTGTTGGATTCTGTTTGCTGATATTTTGTTGAAGGTTTTGCGTCCATGTTCATGAGGGATATTTGTCTGCAGTTTTCTTTTCTTGTAATGTCTATGCTGAGTTTGATATTAGGGTAACGCAGGCGTCATAGAATGGGTTAGGAAGTATTTCCTTTGCTTCTTTCTAGAAGAGATTAGAGACAGGTGGTATAATATAACGCATTCCTTAAGTGTTTGGTATTAATAGAATATACCTGTCTGTGCCTGGTGCTTTCTGATTTTGGAGGTTGTTAATTATTGCTTCAAATTTCTTTAAATAGGTACAGTTCTATTCAACTTGTCTTATTTCTTAATTTTTTTGAAAAAAGAAAAATCCAGGTGAATTGCAGGTTAGGGCTTGAGGGAAGTGGAGCAATTCAACGCGTGTGCACCCGGCTCACTCATTCCTCACTCATTCACCGCGCGTGCTCATTCATTCACCACAGTCACCCAATGAGCCGGTTTAACAGCCACGACCTGGCATCAAGGTGCCAGCGTCTGCATTTCTTGGGTCCTCGTGTGCTTTTTCTTGAATTCCTTACCTTTTTGTGTTTCCAAATTGTAAGTGCACATCTTCAATAATTTAGATTTAATTAGTCTACATTTTGTAATAACCATTGAAGTTAGCTTGATAGAAGGCAGTCTTCCTGAAGGCAAAGAAAAGGATCACTAGGCAAGAGAGAAGTGTTAAGTCCGTTGTTGGGAAACAGCAGGCTGTTCAAATCGCTTTAAGCACATTCTTCATAGTGCTTGGGACTATGAGGTGCTTGGGATGTGGCTGGAGCCAGACCCAGCCGGGCTGACGCTGGCTCAGCCACTTGCCAGCAGGGAGACCTAGGGTGGGCTCCTCGCCTCTCCAGTGTCTGGTCCTGTCTGCTCAGTCTTGTCTTGCGGAGTCAGCCTAATGTCCTGTCTGTCAGCCACTCAGTCGGGTCTGACTGTTTGCAGTCGCGTGGACTGTAGCCTGCCAGGCCCCTCTGTCCGTGGGATTCTCCGGGCAAGAATATCGGAGTGGACTGCAGTTTCCTACTCCAGGGGATCTTCCCGACCCAGGGAGCGAACCCGAGTCTCATGCCCCCTGCGTCGGCAGGCGGGCTCTTCACCGCTAGCGCCACCTCGGTGGTGGTGGTGTTGGGCCACTCAGTCGTATCTGGCTCTTCGTGACCCCGCGGGCTGCAGCACGCCAGGCCGCCCTGTCCTTCACTTCTCCTGGAGTCTGCTCAGACTCCTGTCCACCAAGTCGGCAATGCCATCCAGCTGTCTCGCCCTCTGTCGTCCCCTTCTCCTCCTGCCCTCAATCTTCCTCAGCATCAGGGTCTTTTCCAGTGAGTCAGCTCCGGGAAGCCCTTCATCCTCCTTATCTCACTTATGTGTGAGTGCCCAGTTGCTTCAGTCATGTCCGACTCTGTGCGACCCCATGGACTGCAGCCCGCCAGGCTCTTCTCTGCATAGGATTCTCTAGGCAAAAATACCGGAGTGGGTTGCCATGCCCTCCTCCAGGCGATCTTCCCAATCCAGGGACCGAACCCATGTCTCTCAAGTCTACCTGCATAGATAGGTGGGCTCTTTACCACTAGCAGCACCTGGGAAGCCCTGTCTCACTCGCAAAATGCAAATAATACCAACCGTGCAGGCCGCTTGTGGGGATAAGTGGGACAGTGTTACGAAGCTCCTGGCACAAGGCCGGGCGGACCGCCGGGAAGCCCTTGTGCTTCTGAAGTCGTGTGGGTGGAGCTACATCGGGATTCTCAGAGCTGCAGCGGGCGCAGCGCGACTGTCCTCACGGAGAATACAGCTGCCCGGGAGGCTAGAATGGCGTGCAGAGTGTTACTATAGAAGATGGAAAGTGGTCGGAGCTCAAGGGACGTGAATGCGTGACAGACAGAGCTGGTCAGACGGCGATCCCCTTCCCCGGCGTGGTCAGGCTTCCCGGCATGCCCCGTGCCTGGGGGACTCAGGGTGCCTGGCCCTCAGTGGTCAGACGGTGGCATCTGAAGTGACCTTAGAAGGGCAACGTGGGATGTCCACGGGAGAGTAGACCTCCCCCACCTGCAAAGTCTGCACTGGCGTCTGCGTCGAGCAGACACGGAGTAAACGGGTGCTGAGCTGGATTTCAGAGAGACAGAAGAGTTCAAGAAGGACCACAGAGAGGAGGGCCTCTTCTGTTTCCTAAGCCGAGACTTCTTCGTTGTTCTTGTTCAGTCACTAAGTCGTGTCTGATCTTCGTGACCCCGTGGGCTGCAGCCTTCCCTGTCCTTCACTGTCTCTCGGAGTTTGCTCAGACTCATGTCCATGGAGTCAGTGATACCACCTTCTGCTGGTCTTGGCCCTAGGAGGACATCTCTGCTGTGCTTAGGATCCCTTCTTACTCATCTACATCCAATTCCAGTCTCCCTGGGGTCTGGTCTCATCTGATCTCCTCTGACTTTGAGCTCCTGGGGACACACACACACACACACACACACACACATACACACACACACACTTTTTCACCTCGTAGCTGTGTCCCTGGAGTCAGGAGTGGACCTGAGTCCTGTTTGGACCCCTAACTGACTCAGTGTGAGTCTGGCATCACCCAGGCCTTGCTATAATATATGAACCCCCAAATGTGAGGCTTTTTCTTACCCGGAAGCAGGTGGTCCCCGCCGCCTCCCGTTGGCTGGGAGCGCTCATTCACGCGATGCCAGAGACGCCCGGTCCAGGCCGAGCCCTGGGTCTCAGGCAGCCTTTGCTCTTCCCCACGTGGCCCGCATGCATATGGCCTTCTCCGGGGCATATGAGTGCTCGTTTTCAAGCTCCCACAAATGAAAACGATTAGACATTCAGCAAGATATCCCAGCTGCAGCCTGATTATTTCATACCGTGAGTGGTGACAGCCTCCTCTTTTGGGAGCTGGGTTAGCAGGAGGGGAGCAAGAACAGTGTGGGCTTGTTGGGGAGCCGTCCGTAAGGCGCCTGGTGATGGAGAATTAAAAATGCTTCCTTAGAGCCCTCTTTTCGGGGCCGGGTTGCCAGGAGGCGGTGTTTGGAAGGGGGTTTTGGTAAAGGCCAGTGGCAGCCTTGGCACTTCCCTGCGGAAAGACGCCTCCTCTTTTTCTGCCCAGGACTGGGGACAGTGTGACAGGACACTGACCCAACGGAGATGGGGGCTCTCCCAGGAGGCTGCGGGGGGCGGGGCCTGGCACCTGAGAGTGAGCAGAGGGGCGCCCGGGGTGGAGGCATCTTGACTGTGGCAGGCACCCCTTCATCAGGAGGCTGCCCTTTACAGCCATGTGACTGCCCCCACCAGCCTCACCCCTTCATCACTGCCACGTATGCCGTCCTGTGTTAATGTCACCATTCGTCCCTCTCACACACAGACACGCATGATGGTGCACCACACTGAGCAGGACCGGGACCCTCTTGCTCCCACGCTGTCCCCAGGCAGGGCAGGTCGATCGTTGAGTGCACGTACTTGGCAGCTGAGTGCTGAATGAATGCATGGGTGAGTGAAAGAAAGCAGGAAACAAGCCCTGCGTGCTGCCTGGCATACAGTGGCCATCCAGGAGACGCTCGCACTGGGGGCTGGGAGAGACCTGAACTGTCCTTCATGTACTCCTGGGTTGTTTTAATTTCACTGGACAATAAGCCTTCATCATCTTCCTTTCCTGTAAGTTTAGGGTAACGACAGGGATGGGCAGTAAATAAGCTGTCCAGCCTCCTCGCCTGGCCCCAGCGGTCGAGGGAAGTCTGGCCACACGGGGCACAAGGCTCTGGCCTCCACCAGGGAAGGGATGCCCCGAGTACCACCCCTGTGCCCACAGGAAGGTGGAGCCTGGTCCCGGTTTCTTTCTCAGAACTCTCAGGGTGCCAAGAGGCCAGCCAGGGAGCCCGGGCCCAAGAGTCAGTTGGCTCGGCCCTGCTCACCCGACAGTGAGTCCAGGCCAGAGCGGGTCCCCGCCCCCAGCAGCTGCTCTGTCCCAGGGAACAGAGGCTACTCTGATGCGGAGGGCGGGGCGGTGCCCTGATGCGCAGCACGTGCAGGGCTGGGGACCAGCCGGGCCTGCAGGCGCCCCTGCAGGTTTTCCCGGGCACCTCCACGTCCCCTGCCCTGTCAGCTCACTGTTGGGACGGGACCCCTGCATCTTTAATCAGCTGCAATCAAGTGGCAGTTCAGTGTTTATGGGGTAAACTGGGTGCCCTGGAGCAGACGCAGCAGGCGGTCTCTGGGATCCCCGCTCATCCGCCGTGCTGGGAGGGTATGTGCTCGGGTTAGGACTCCACCCATTCTACGGGGGAAGGAGGAATGAACCTCATCCCAAGAAGCCCTCTGACAGCTCATGCCACTGGCCCCAAGGGACTGATGATGCTTGCTGTCAAGGTTGATTTTTTTTTCCTGCACTCTGCTCTCTGGGTCAAGCCTCTGGGATAGCCTGTCCTAGATCACTTTAATAAATAGGTCCAGACAGAGAGTTCTTGGCTCGTGTTTCCCTTCCCTGGCTGATTAGGATGGGGGACACTTTCCTCACTGTGATCAGTACCACAGATGAAGGCTTATCTTCTTGGCCTCAAAAGGACATCAAAGCTTTACCCTGGAGAGTCTCCACACCCTGTCCCATTCTCTCATCGATGTGTTCCAGGGCAATGCCCAAGCTCTCTGGAATCTCAAGCATTTACCACTGAAAATGAGGCAAGGGATATTTGTGAGAAAGCAATCATTTGGTTTAAGGTCATTTCAAGGCAAACATATTATTCATGAGGTTCTCATAGCAAGAACCCCGGAGTGGTTTGCCATTCTCTTCTCCAGGTTGGCCACCTGTGCCTCCACCAGGGAAGGGATGCCCCGAGTACCACCCCTGTGCCCACAGGAAGGTGGAGCCTGGTCCCGGTTTCTTTCTCAGAACTCTCAGGGTGCCAAGAGGCCAGCCAGGGAGCCCGGGCCCAAGAGTCAGTTGGCTCGGCCCTGCTCACCCGACAGTGAGTCCAGGCCAGAGCGGGTCCCCGCCCCCAGCAGCTGCTCTGTCCCAGGGAACAGAGGCTACTCTGATGCGGAGGGCGGGGCGGTGCCCTGATGCGCAGCACGTGCAGGGCTGGGGACCAGCCGGGCCTGCAGGCGCCCCTGCAGGTTTTCCCGGGCACCTCCACGTCCCCTGCCCTGTCAGCTCACTGTTGGGACGGGACCCCTGCATCTTTAATCAGCTGCAATCAAGTGGCAGTTCAGTGTTTATGGGGTAAACTGGGTGCCCTGGAGCAGACGCAGCAGGCGGTCTCTGGGATCCCCGCTCATCCGCCGTGCTGGGAGGGTATGTGCTCGGGTTAGGACTCCACCCATTCTACGGGGGAAGGAGGAATGAACCTCATCCCAAGAAGCCCTCTGACAGCTCATGCCACTGGCCCCAAGGGACTGATGATGCTTGCTGTCAAGGTTGATTTTTTTTTTCCTGCACTCTGCTCTCTGGGTCAAGCCTCTGGGATAGCCTGTCCTAGATCACTTTAATAAATAGGTCCAGACAGAGAGTTCTTGGCTCGTGTTTCCCTTCCCTGGCTGATTAGGATGGGGGACACTTTCCTCACTGTGATCAGTACCACAGATGAAGGCTTATCTTCTTGGCCTCAAAAGGACATCAAAGCTTTACCCTGGAGAGTCTCCACACCCTGTCCCATTCTCTCATCGATGTGTTCCAGGGCAATGCCCAAGCTCTCTGGAATCTCAAGCATTTACCACTGAAAATGAGGCAAGGGATATTTGTGAGAAAGCAATCATTTGGTTTAAGGTCATTTCAAGGCAAACATATTATTCATGAGGTTCTCATAGCAAGAACCCCGGAGTGGTTTGCCATTCTCTTCTCCAGGTTGGCCACCTGAGGCAAAGAGCTGACTCATCGAAAAACACCCTGATGCTAGGAAAGATTGAAGGTCAAAGGAGATGGCTGGATGGCATCACCAACTCAATGGACATGAGTTTGAGCAAGCTCCAGGAGACAGTGAAGGACAGGGAAGCCTGGAGTTCGTGCTTCGGTCCATGGGGTTGCAGCAGCAAGGTAAATGTGGAGATGAGTCAGAGATGGTTTGGAAAAGTCGTTAACCAGTCTGATAACTCGTAACATCTATGGGGAGCCAAGAATGTTTTAGAGCAAGGTCACGGTGTGGTTAGCTCTGCACCTTAGAACACAGCAGATGGGCAAGAGCAGATGCGGCTTGTGAGAGTGTCTGGGACTCTATTACAGGAGTCCATTCATCACACAAACAGACATGTGTTAAATGTGAAGTGCATACCAGGGCTTGTGTTGAGAGCTGGGAGAGTGAATTGGAAATGGTGATGACTCTGATCAAATCTGGACTCAGGCAGCCAGAGCTGAACTGGGACCGGGGTTGGTGGAGATCGGGTCGCTTTCAGCCTCCTCACGGGTGGGGCGTGAGGCTGAGGACGCCCTGTGGGGTCAGGAGAGTGGCCCACAGCTGTGGTTCTCACTGCAGGGGATTCCGCACCCTCCCCTGCCATCATTGGCTGGAGATGCGTTTCATTGTCCTGATGGGGAAGGTGGGGGGAGGGGCGTTGCTGGCGTCTAGTGGGTGGGGGGCAGGGACACTACTACCCATCCGGTGATGGACGGAGACCCTAGGACACAGGGTGGTCTGGTCCAAGACGTCGTCTTGCCAAGCGGAGAACCTGCAGGCTGAGGTAGCGGCCAGGTGGACAGGAGGGGATGTGCCATCCACAGGAGCCAGGGCTGGGATCTTTGTGCCGCCTAGTCAGGGCACCTGCAGATTCCTCTGTGGAAGTAGAAATGTGGGTCCAGAGACCTCAACTGGGCAGGCGTGGGCCGAGAAAGCTTGGCTGAGGCTGGAGGAGGTGCGCACTGGAGGAAGGGGGTCCGTGACAGACAGCCGCTGAGATGGCAGTTAGGCCCCACCCTGCCCCAGGCATGTCGAAGTGCAGATAACCCGGATACCCGGGTCTGCCTCTACCCAGGAGGGCTGTGACCCGCAGAGGCAGCCGAGGCTGGAGGTGTGGGCCCTTTCCGCACACGCTGGTTGCACGAGCTGTCTGGAGTGCTCTCTCCCACACCCTCCCATCTACTTAACTTCCACGCCTCCTTTCAGCTCTCAGCCAGAGTCGCTTCCTACAGGAAGGCTTGGCTGACTACCAGTCTGGGTCAGGTTGCATCCTCTCAAAGAGGTGTTTGTTGGTGCAGACTCATGATTGCTGTCTGTCTTCCCCGCCCTGTGAGCTGCCTGAGAGCCAGGGGTGCCTCTGTGTGGGCCCACTGATACTGGGTTGGCATCTTCAGTTGCTGTTCAGTTCCTCAGTCATGCCCAACTCTTTATGACCCCATGGCCTGCAGCAGGCCAGGCTCCCCTGTCCCTCACATCTCCTGGAGTTTATTCAAACTCATGGCCATTGAGTCAGTGATGCCGTCCAACCATCTCATCCTCTGTTGCTCCCTTGTCCTCTTGCCCTCAGTCTTGCCCAGCATCGGGGTCTTTTCTGATGAGTCGGCTCTTCGCATCAGATGGCAAAGTATTGGAGCGTCAACTTCAGCATCAATCCTTGCAATGAATATTCAGGACTGATCTCCTTTAGGATGGACTGGTTGGATCTCTTTGCAGACTAAGGGACTCTCAAGAGTCTTCCCCAGCACCACCATTGGAAAGCATTAGTTCTTTGGTGTTGAGCCTTCTTTTCGGTCCAACTCTCACACATGTACATGACGACTGGAGAAACCATACCTTTGGCTATATGGGCTGTCGTTGGCAAAGGGCCCAGCACGTAGAAAAGGCTTCATGCGTGAGTGCACTTTGTATTTGATGACTAAGAAAGGGTCTTCTTTGTGTCACTTGTGTGACAAAGTGGAGTTGACAAGTCCAAAGTGGGCGAGGGACGCATTTCCAATCCTGCCTCTCCTAGAAGAGCAGGGTGTGTGCCTGTGTGTTTGTGTCTGTGTGTCTGTATATGTGTGTGTCTGTGTATGTGGAGGTCTGTGTATGTGTGTGATTGTGTGTGTCTGTGTGTTTCTGTGTGTGTCTGTGGGTTTGTCTGTGTGTATCTGTGTATGTGTGTGTGTGCCTGTGTATATATGTGCATGCCTGTGTGTTTGTGTTTATATGTGTGTGGGTCTGTGTATGTTTGTGTCTGTGTGTCTATATGTGTGTGTGTGTGTGTGTGTAGGGGTCTGTGTATGTGTGTTTCTGTGTGTCTGTGTGTGTGAATGTGTGTATCTCTGTGTGTGTCTGTCTGTATGTATCTCTGTGTCTGTGCAGGTGTTGTATATGTGTGTCTGTGTGTATGTGTGCGTCTCTGTTTGTGTCTGTCTGTGTGAGTATGTGTGTGTCTGTGGGTCTCTGTGTGTATGTATGTCTGTGTGTTTGTGTGTGTGTCTGTGGGTTTGTCTGTGTGTATCTGTGTATGTGCCTGTGTATATATGTGCATGTCTGTGTGTTTGTGTGTATATGTGTGTGGGTCTGTGTATGTCTGTGTCTGTGTGTCTGTGTGTGTGTGTGTGTGTGTGTGTGTGTGTGGAGGGGTCTGTGTATGTGTGTAACTGTGTGTCTGTGTGTGTATGTGTCTCTGTGTGCACATGTGAGTGAGTATGTGTGTGCAGAAGCTGCTGGGCTGGGGTGCTCTCCAGCAGTCTGAGACCACAGCGCATGCACACCGTCTGGGAAAGCCCGGATCCTGGGCCTGGCTTCTCTGCAAGAGGAAGGAAGGGGCCTCTGCTCCCAGCTGAGGGCCTCTGACCCCCATGCCCAAGCTGCCTTGCCCTCTGTGCCGAGATGGAAAGGCGGTTTCTCTCTCTTGGAAACCACCTCTCTTACTGCTCATCCTTTGTTTTAGGGGATCAGTCTTATTTTCTTAAAGCAAGCATCAGGGTTAGTACCAGGCCCAGGTTTTAAGCCTTCCTTCTTGTATATCCAACCTCTTTCCTGTCCAGACCACTCCTTGCAAAGCTAATTGCATTTGAAGTTGAACCCAGTGTAATTGCAGTTCATGGCATACTCCTGGCTGCCAGGGTATCCTTTCTCTTTATTAAATTTAAACTTTTAAGAATCTATTTTCATAGATGGTAAGTCTAGCCAACTATAAGGGTTAGCGAAGTTCTTCCGTCCATTTTTTCAGCTCGAGTCTAACAGTGAACAGTTCTCAATTTTAAGGGAAAGATTTTCATTTTTATTCCTAAACCCAAGTGCCTGAGCAACCAATCTCATATTCCAAGGGCGTTTGTGTTACAGGGCTGTCCATCCCGTGAAGACGCAGGTTGGTAACATTCGGGAGTATTATTTTGGGGACTGCAGACCCTGTGTAAGTAATGATTTAAAAAACAAACCCCAAAGGCACTGTCCTAAGGAATGCCATCAAGAGCTTCATTTTCAAGAAGCGCTCGTGGTCAGATGTCTGATTTTCAGAGCCCCGGGCTCAGCAGCGCTCTTGTAGATGCTAGCATTTTTCGAAGGGGTTCTCTGGCAGGAAGCTGTGATCTGGGTGGGGGACAGGGTCCAGCCAGCCGGCCTTTCATGTGCTCTCCCACTGAAATGCCCGGGAAGCATTTGGGCTTTAAATGACTCTTTCCCAAATCTCATAACCCTCTGAAGATTCTAGACTCTGCTTGCAAAATTCTGTCCAAGGTGGATTTCCTTAGTAAGTATGTCACTACAATAAGTGAGTTTTACTTCCGAAGACACTTCTTCAATTTGAACTTCCAAATGATATTTTCATAATCATCGAATGGCAGGAAATAGACACTGGTTCCCTTAATTTTGTCATTCTAAATGTCACAGGAATGGCAAGGATCTTGAAAAGACAAAAGAGGCGCTTCTATTAGTAACTCCCATGGTAACTAATAGAGGTTGGTCTCTTTTTTCCCCTTTCTGTGGCTATTTTAAGAACTTAAATTGATTTGCATCTCCGTGGAAATGTGAAAAAAAAAAAGCATGGATTGAGTTCATCCACTCCGCCAGGAGTTTTTCTGTTTTAAACCATCTCCTTTCCTTTCTTCCCCAGGTATTTGCAGTAGAAGGTAAGAGACAGACCCTGATCAAAAATGTTTCCATTTCCTTACATTAGGAAGAAGCCGTGATTCTTTTCTTTTGCTCTTTGTAAACGTAAACACATAACCAGTCTCCTTTTGTATTCCTCTTACAGTTTATATTAAAACACAAGTATCCAAGTGGCCAGACATGAGATGAAAAAACTAGCATAATTTGAGCTGAGCAGGGGAAATCTTCATCGGATACAGTGAGAGTCTGAGCCCAGAAACCTTATCTCTGTCTGGTTCCTGCTGTTCAGTCCTTGGCCAGCTCAGGGTCAGGACTGTGTCTGACCTTGCTCACGGGCCGTGGACCACAGCCCTGAGCACTGAGGTCTCCTCTCTGTCTCACCGGCTCCTTTGCCTGCGCTGCCCTCCTGACCCTGATCCTGACTTAGTGCCGAGGTTCCCCAGGACCCAGCTGCCTCTGATGGTCGCGGGTCTCCACCCTGCGTGCAGTATCAGCTCCCACACTCACTGAATGGGGCACTGAGCAGGCGCGCCGGATCTTCACAAGGCATCCAGCCGCTTGAGGATGTGGACGGGCCTTCATCCTCATTTTAACACGAGGAGTGGAGCTCAGTGGGCCAGGCGCTGCCTCCTGGTCAGCGGGGTTCTCTGTCTGTGGCCAGCATCCGCTCCCCTCTGGACACTCACATTCTGAGTGAACGCACTACAGTGAACCTTCTAGTTCATGCGAAGGGGTGTGTGTGTTTCTGTTTTAAAGAGGGTCAGGAAACCGAAGGGGAGGGAGGTCTAGGGGAGATGTCTTGGGTATGATGCATCAACAGACGTGACAGTTGAAGCACACACAGAGGGAGGCTTTCGGGAGAAGGCTGTGGGCCTGGTAATGATAGAGTCTGTATTTATTGCGCTCACGGCCTGTGCCAGACCCCATACACAGAAGGTCCAATGCACACGTTCCCTGCCACATCCCACATTCCCACTGTTGACCAGCCACTCAGTTTGCCGGGAAGTGAGGGGTTTTTCCAGTAGATTTGTATGGATGTGAGAATTGGTCTATAAAGAAAGCTGAGTGCCGAAGAATTGATGCTTTTGAACTGTGGTGTTGGAGAAGATTCTTGAGAGTCCCTTGGACTGCAGGGAGATCCAACCAGTCCATCCTAAAGGAAATCAGTCCTGAATATGCATTGGAAGGACGGATGCTGAAGCTGAAACTCCAGTACTTTGCCACCTGATGCAAAGAGCTGGCTCATTGGAAAAGACCCTGATGCTGGGAAAGATTGAGGGCACGAAGAGAAGGGGACAACAGAGGATGAGATGGTTGGATGACATCACTGACTCGATGGACATGAGTTTTAGTGAACTCTGGGAGTTGGTGAGGGACAGGGGAGCCTGGCCTGCTGCAGATCATGGCATTACAAAGAGTCAGACACGACTGACTGAACTGAACTGAACTGAGAGGTTTACAGGCCCCTAGGATTTTCAGTGTGGGCTTCCCAGGTGGCTATACTGATAAAGAATCTGCCTGCATTGCAGGAGACATAAGAGACCTGGGTTCAATCCCTGGGTCAAGAAGATCCCCTACAGAAGGAAATGGCAACCCACTCCAGCAGTCTTGTCTGAGAAATCCCGTGGACAGAGGAAGCTGGCGGGCTACAGAAAGGAAGCTGGGGTTGCAAAAAGTCATGGCTGAGCAGCTAAGCACCCAGGATTCTGAATGTAGAACCAGAAAGTCCCAGGCAAAGCTGGGCTAGTCGGTCCCCCACCCACCTCCCCAGGACAAAGGGAACTCCCCTCATTTTGTAAATGGAAACCTCACATCTCAGAAAGGGGAGGTTAGCTGTCCCGGCTCCTCCCCTGGCAGGAGGAGGCATCCAAATCCAGGTGCTTTGACCAGAGCACCCAGGCAGCCCCTAAGAGGCAATCTCTCCCACCACTGAAGGGTCAAGATCAAGGTCAAGACCAACATCATAAAGATTTGCATTCAAGTTGGAGATTCCTATCCCTACAAGTGAACTTACTTACCAAACAGAAAGGAACTCACAGACTAAGAAAACAAACGTACAGTTGCCGGGGAGAAGGTATAGTCAGGGAGTTTGGGAAGGTCATGTGCACACTGCACTGCTATATTCAAAATGGATCACCAGCAAGGGATTACTGGAGAGCACCTGGGATTCCGCTCAGTCGTATGTGGCAGCCTGGATGGGAGGGGAGTTTGGAGGATGATGGATACGTGTATATGCACGGCTCAGTCCCTTCACTGTTCACCTGTGACTATTACAACATTGTTAATGGGCTGTACCCCCATGCAAAATAAAAGTTTAAAGTTAGAAAAAAATTAAAACAAGGTAAA
>SJYC01144203.1:0-13928 GCA_006408675.1 Madoqua kirkii | reverse complement strand
AGTCGTATGTGGCAGCCTGGATGGGAGGGGAGTTTGGAGGATGATGGATACGTGTATATGCACGGCTCAGTCCCTTCACTGTTCACCTGTGACTATTACAACATTGTTAATGGGCTGTACCCCCATGCAAAATAAAAAGTTTAAAGTTAGAAAAAAATTAAAACAAGGTAAAAACAGATGCAATAAAAATCAAAAAGTCATTTCAAATAAAGAGCTGACTTAAAACTAGAGATTAAAAAAACTAAGATCATGGCATCTGGTCCCATCACTTCATGGCAAATAGAAGGGGAAAGGTGAAGCAGTGACAGATTTCCTCTCCTTGGGCTCTAAGATCACTGCTGATGGTGACTGCAGCCATGAAATCAGAAGACGTTTGCTTCTTGGCAAGAAAGCTATGACAAACCTAGACAGTGTGTTGAAAAGCGGAGATATTACTCTGCCAACAAAGGTCCATCTAGCCAAAGCTATGGTCTTGCCAGTGGTCATGTAAGACTGTGAGAGCTGGACCATAAAGAAGGCAGAAAGCCAAAGAATTGATGCCTACAAGCTGTGGTGCTGGAGAAGAGTCCTGAGAGTCCCTGGGACATCAGGGAGATCAAACCAGTCAATCTTAAGGGTAATCAGCCCTGAATATTTGTTGGAGGGACTGATGCTGAAGCTGAAACTCCAGTAGTTTAGTTATCTGATGTGAAGAGTGACTCACTGGAGAAGTCCCTGATGCTGGGAAAGACTGAGGTCAGAGGAGAGGAGGGCATCAGAGGATGAGATGGCTGGATGACATCGCTGATGCAAGGGTCGTGAGGCTGGGCAAACTCGGGGAGGTGGTGAGAGACGGAGAGGCCTGGTGGGTTACAGTGCATGGAGCTGCAAAGAGTCAGACACGACTGGGAGGCTGAGCATCCCCGGTGCAAAAGTTAGAAAGAAGCGAAAACAAAGTAACACAAATACAGTAGGGATCAAAAGTCATTTCAAATAAAGTTCAAGACTAAAGGTAAATGAGCTTGTTCTCTACGAAATGAGGCTTCTGATGTCAAACAAGCAAACGCCCGGGGCACAGTCAGGCCAGGGGTCCTGTGCCCTTCGAAGCTTTAAGTCTGTCAGTGCTGAGGGTCATCTGTCCCCCTGCTGAGTGAGGAGCAGATAGAGTGAGAATGTTTTTCAGTTGACTGTATTTGCAAATTGATGTTTTGAGCCACACTTGTTAATTGATTTGTTTATACAGGGCAGCAAGTAATACTGGCAGTGATCTGAAATAGCAGATCAAATTACATCATACCTGCAGAACTGAACACACAAGCCGGGAGGAACGCTCGGAACCTTGGGTTTTCAGAGTGAGCCCCCGGGTAACCCAGCCTGGCCAGGGCACAGGACAGGCTCTGCCCACCCAAGCCTCCTGGTGCTTTTTCCCACCTCACCTTCCAGGGAAACCCCTCTCCCCTCTTCTGCTCCTCGCCTTCATTCAATCTGCTTTTGAACTTTATATAAACGGAATCAGAGAGCGTGTGCCACCTTTTCCCTCGTGCTCCCACCTTCCCTGTGCGAGGCCTTGTGCAGATTTTCAGTGAATCTCTGTGGCTTGGCTTCAGCTGCGTCCCAGCTGGTCCTTACGGGTGCTGCTGTCCCTGTGTAGGTCACGGAGTCGTCATCTTAGCGGCCAGTTCTCACCAGATGACCAGCGGACACACTGTGTGTGTTCAGGGAAGGCGCCACCGCTATTGGAATCGACCCTTTACCGTTCAGCATCGCTACGAGTGCAGCAGAGTGCTTTGGGTTCTGTGTTGCTGGGAGATCTCCAGGACGCTGAAGTCATCTGTGCTCTGGGCTGGAAAAGGCCAGTGGGGATGACGGAGAGTGGCAGCCGATAGTGAGAGACGGAAGGGGAAGCAAAGGGGCTTCATCGTACGGGGCTGCCACCCAGGGCCTAACGTTCAGCAAAGACACAGCTGCCTGGACGGACCCTGCCTAGCCTGGGGTCTACCCAATAAAGTGCTCACTCATCCCGGCCACCTCAAGGCCACGTCTGAGGACCAGGGAGCTGTGAGTCAGAGCCCGGGGCCGGAAGCACCCATCATTCCCATCCTGGGGATGGAGTTACCATGTGACGTCTTAATAACCTATGCTCTTTACCACCGAGAAGTTTCCGGGACGCCAGAGGGACAAGAGGCTGCACAGTGTCAGGGTGATTCATGATTTGGGCGGGTTTGGGTCTGGTGAGTTAACTCCGCTGTTCTACTCCGTGAGCTGGAATGATAACCGGGCGGTTGTGAACGTTCAATTAAAAATATTTCGTTGGAAGAGCCCTGTACAAGTAAGGCATTCCACAGATGCCAGCTCCCTTTCCCTGGAGATAAGACGTGATTGTAATTGTGCCTTAAATCCAGTCCTAAGCTTCCTGGCTGACATGGCAGAAAACGGAAACACAATGGCTTGTATTGATTGTTCCAGTACGATTAAAAGAATGTCCTGGTTTTTCAGGAAACGTCAACACTTTCCTGGTGCTGGATTCTGTGAGGACTTTATTTTGAAAGCCTGAGTCATTCAGTTGAGCGTTTGCAACACTGATTTCCCCTGCCCGCCCCTCCCCCTCCCGGAAGGTGGAGAAATCCCTTTCCTATCTCCGCAGCATGGATTAGTCCCTTAACTTAAAAAATTACAGACCTGAGGATGTTGTACTGAATTAAGGATGGAAAGCTAATACCTTGGCATCGGATTCACTAAATTCTGGTTGGTTGGTTGGTTTGTTTCATTTCTTTCGCCTTCTCTTTCTGGTAGAATCGTATAAGGATAGCATAAATGAAAGGTTATATAGTCTGGAGGAACAAGAGGAGCCCTGGATTCACTCAGTGCTCTTGAGCCTTCCAGGGTCGCTGTGTGAGTGAGGAGGTGACGTGCACACCCACGCCCGGTGGTCCCGTGGCTTCGGCGTCTGTAGAGAAGCCGATTGCACTGGGATGTGTAGAATCTGGTTGGTCAGGACCAGAGTGAGCGGCTGCCACAGTCCTCAGCGTTCATGGACATGCTGGTGCCCACAGTGGGCTCCGCTGCCCAAGCTCAAGGGCCCCGGATCCAGGGTCAGGAGCCTTGCAGAAGGAAGTATGGGTGTCTCCCCTCCCCTGCCTGAAACGCGAGAATTCATTTGCCCGCATCATTGCGGCTGAGTTCTTTGTTTTCTTTCTTTTCCCTAGAGGAACTTACGTACACACTCAGAATGGTGGGTAAAAAAGGGGTTTCCCTGGCCCGCATGGCCTGGGAGCCCGCCATACACACATGGAGACTCTGGACCTGGAGAATCAGAGGTGAGGGGCTGGGCAAGGCAGAGGCCATTGCACTGGGCGGATCCTGGGGCCTGTGCTCCCAGGGCCTTTCACAGCTGCCTGGACGGACCCTGCCTAGCCTGGGGTCTACCCAATAAAGTGCTCACTCATCCCGGCCACCTCAAGGCCACGTCTGAGGACCAGGGAGCTGTGAGTCAGAGCCCGGGGCCGGAAGCACCCATCATTCCCATCCTGGGGATGGAGTTACCATAGTGACGTCTTAATAACCTATGCTCTTTACCACCGAGAAGTTTCCGGGACGCCAGAGGGACAAGAGGCTGCACAGTGTCAGGGTGATTCATGATTTGGGCGGGTTTGGGTCTGGTGAGTTAACTCCGCTGTTCTACTCCGTGAGCTGGAATGATAACCGGGCGGTTGTGAACGTTCAATTAAAAATATTTCGTTGGAAGAGCCCTGTACAAGTAAGGCATTCCACAGATGCCAGCTCCCTTTCCCTGGAGATAAGACGTGATTGTAATTGTGCCTTAAATCCAGTCCTAAGCTTCCTGGCTGACATGGCAGAAAACGGAAACACAATGGCTTGTATTGATTGTTCCAGTACGATTAAAAGAATGTCCTGGTTTTTCAGGAAACGTCAACACTTTCCTGGTGCTGGATTCTGTGAGGACTTTATTTTGAAAGCCTGAGTCATTCAGTTGAGCGTTTGCAACACTGATTTCCCCTGCCCGCCCCTCCCCCTCCCGGAAGGTGGAGAAATCCCTTTCCTATCTCCGCAGCATGGATTAGTCCCTTAACTTAAAAAATTACAGACCTGAGGATGTTGTACTGAATTAAGGATGGAAAGCTAATACCTTGGCATCGGATTCACTAAATTCTGGTTGGTTGGTTGGTTTGTTTCATTTCTTTCGCCTTCTCTTTCTGGTAGAATCGTATAAGGATAGCATAAATGAAAGGTTATATAGTCTGGAGGAACAAGAGGAGCCCTGGATTCACTCAGTGCTCTTGAGCCTTCCAGGGTCGCTGTGTGAGTGAGGAGGTGACGTGCACACCCACGCCCGGTGGTCCCGTGGCTTCGGCGTCTGTAGAGAAGCCGATTGCACTGGGATGTGTAGAATCTGGTTGGTCAGGACCAGAGTGAGCGGCTGCCACAGTCCTCAGCGTTCATGGACATGCTGGTGCCCACAGTGGGCTCCGCTGCCCAAGCTCAAGGGCCCCGGATCCAGGGTCAGGAGCCTTGCAGAAGGAAGTATGGGTGTCTCCCCTCCCCTGCCTGGAAACGCGAGAATTCATTTGCCCGCATCATTGCGGCTGAGTTCTTTGTTTTCTTTCTTTTCCCTAGAGGAACTTACGTACACACTCAGAATGGTGGGTAAAAAAGGGGTTTCCCTGGCCCGCATGGCCTGGGAGCCCGCCATACACACATGGAGACTCTGGACCTGGAGAATCAGAGGTGAGGGGCTGGGCAAGGCAGAGGCCATTGCACTGGGCGGATCCTGGGGCCTGTGCTCCCAGGGCCTTCAGGGCACAGAGAGCACCGCGACCCCATAGACGGCCCCCCACCAGGCTCCCCCGTCCCAGGATTCTCCAGGCAGGAGCACTGGAGTGGGTTGCCATTTCCTTCTCCAGTGCATGAAAGTGAAAAGTGAAAGTGAAGTCGCTCAGTCGTGTCTGAATCTTAGCGACCCCATGGACTGTAGCCCACCAGGCTCTTCGGTCCATGGGATTTTCCAGGCAAGAGTACTGGAGTGGGGTGCCATTGCCTTCTCCACTGGAGAGTTTAGGTGGACAGTATTCCTACTCAAGTCATTTGCCAGTCATGTCTGACTCTTTGTGACCCCATGGACTGTAGCCTGCCTGGCTCCTCTGTCCATGGGATTCTCCAGGCAAGAATACTGGAATGGGTTGCCATACCCTCCTCCAGGGGATCTTCCTGACCCAGGGATCAAACCCATGTCTCTGGCATCGCAGGTAGATTCTTTACCATTTGGCTAATCTAGGAAGCCTCATGGGAGAAAGATCATTTCCTTTTAGTTATGAATGGTTAGTCATTTAAAAAATAACCCCTTCCCCAGGGGAAATTTACCTAGGGCCAGTGGCTGGATAGATTGGCTTCTATGCCGTTAAAGTCAGTTGACACGGGGGCTTCCCTGGTGGTCCAGGGGCTAAGATTCCATGCTTCCAATGCAGGGGGTGGCAGGTTCAATCCCAGGTCAGAGAACTAAATCCCACACATTGCAACTAAGACCCAGAGCAGCCAAATAAATAATTTTTAATGTACATAAAATAAAAGTAGCTGACACAGCAAAGTCACCTGGGGTCATTATCCTGAATCGTGTGTCCTGTCCTAACACACGGCAGCACAGCCCTCGTGTCCTGTGTCGCACGCAGAGGCCCCGCCTCAGTGTCACACGGAACTGAAGTGTTAGGGAGGGTCTTAACGTGACCTGTGATGTGGGCTTCGTTCCTCGTGAGCACCACACCCCAATGCCCATGGCGGCTACAGAGGCTGGCATGTTTGCACAGAGGGTCACCCTCATGTGCACAGCCCGCTGAGTCCACTGCTCAGGTGGGATCTGGCCCCAAGCGAGGGGTGAGGCAACTTTGGGAACAGACTCAGGTGGAGAGTGAGGTTTGTCCCAAAACGGAGGCCTGCCACCCAGTCTCAGGGCTTCTGTTTCCTCCTGGGTCACGAGGAGGGCTGGCCTCGGTCTTCACTCTGGGGGGAGGCTTCAGGGAGGAGCTGCCTGCCTGGGGCTGGATGCACAGCAGAGCCGCGTGTACACCGGCCCACGCCTGGCGGCCCCAGCCTTGCTGAGCTCACAGTCACGGTGATTTCAGTTCTCTTGGACGGAAAAGACCACCTGGGAAGGCAGGTCCCTTCCAGTCCTGCCCTGAGTGCGTCTGTCTCCCGAGGTGGTTCTCAGAGGCTCCCGGGAACCTGTGGTTTCCCGTTTTAAAATGGAAGGAGGTTTGTTACAAACTTGGCAGCCCTGGAGTGAGACCCCCAGCCTCTGTTGGCCAAAGATGTGGGCAGGAGGGTGGGCACTTGCTCAGGCCAGTCAGGGGCGCCTCCTTGCGTGGCCAGGGGCAGGGGAGAGGGTCTGCTTGACCCCTGAGGCCCTGCCGCATTCAGGCCTGGCCTCGGCCTCTGCACGGCTTCTGCACATCCCTCTCCCAGAGCTTTGCCTTTCCAGAGACCAGCTCTGTGTTGATCAAGCGGAGCTGAACTTGCTCCCGAATCACTGACCTGAGTTCCTAAACTGCGGTTAGGCGGGCAGAGGGCTCTGCGGTGTCCTTGGCTGCAGTGCATCAGGCTGATGGTTTTTAAGGAGGTGAGGGGGCCGTGGCTGAGGAGGCATCTCTGGCCGGCTGGGCCAGGATCCCTTCGTCAGCTGTGGTCCAGGGGCCGCTCCTCGCATGCGGCCCGTCTCCCAGGAAGTGATTCCTGGCCCCGGGGAATCGAAGCACCAGGATTCCCGAATGTTCGGGGGTCTTACTGCCCCAGGCTGGGGAGCATGAATCCAGCTGGGTTGGTCTCAGGCTTGACTTCTTTCTGACCTCGTAACCCCACACAGCCGGCTTCCAGGTCACTGTGCAGATTAGAGGGGCCCCTGCAGTGAGCGTGTACAGCCTTGAGGCTGACAGGATATCAGGGCCCCTCTGACCCCTGTGCACATGGCCCCAGCCCGCTGCCACCCCCAGGGGGGCAGCAGGAACCCCCAACCCCGTCCTGCGCTGCCCCTTACCTGGACCTCCCCCCTCACTTGCACATACAATCTCCTTCTCACAATGCTATAGACCCTGGGTCTTCTCTGAGGCTGTCCGGGATCTCCTGCCCGGAGACTGTGGAAGTACAGGGAGGATGAGAGGCCTGCCCGGGGTCGCCTAGCTGGGAAGGTCACCCGCCTCCCATGTTGGCAGGGGGCAGGGCCTGACTTGGGGCGCAAAGGCGCTGCTTCTCCCTCCCACCCTTGGACTTGGACCTCAGGGCAGACCACCAGCCACGTGGGAGTCAGGGAGGGCCTTGCGGTCGCATTCCACTTCCTGCTTCTGACATCACGACCTTTGCCCCAGCGCCCCAGTGCTCGGAACGTGCAGCTTGCCTGTAGAGGCAGCTCAGATCCATTCATTGGAGGATGATTCCCTGAGCCGTAAAGAAAGAAAACCATTTTCCTTGAGGATGATGGGTGCGCTGCCTCCCTGAGGAAGAGGAGGGCTGACCTTTCTAGGTAGACAGAACAGAATGCCATGCAAACACGACACGTCTGTGGCAGTATATTGTTGCCGGATGCGAGGCTGCATATTTGTGTCATAATGCCGTTTTTGTTTGCAGATGAATGCCGCAGTGTTCTTAACGTGTGGAGGAGGGATTCATCACAAGTTCACAGGACTTTTTCTGTGGCGGGCCGGGAGGGAAGTCGGGGCTTGTCCTCAGCGACAGTGCATGTCGAGCCTGGAGACGTTTTTGTTAGAAGCTCAGCGATGGATGAATTCCCCCAAAGCTCACCTTTCATCATGAGCTCGCTGTCAGATGAAGACATTGAGCTTTTTCTCTTTAAGACAGCACAGTGAATATGGGAGATCTTCCCTTTCCCCATGTTGTTTTAAAGCCAGCCTCTTCTCTGTGCATTGTCCACAAATTCTTAATAATCTAGTTAGTTTAGATGGTTCAGATCACCATTTAAAGAGAGAGGAAACCATGAGGTGTTTGAGGGGTCTGGGCCAAAATAACTGGTTGATTCATAGACCTTTTGGTTGTCTGGTTTACAGATTTCCAAAGTCTTTCTTAGAAATACCTAACGAAGTTGTCTGCTCTTGTTACCACGTTCCTGAAAAATGATCGTACCATTTCCAAAAGGTGTTCTCTCTTTCTTTCGACGTGGATGTCTGCTTTCAGAATCTTGGGGACATGGTGTGTCTGTGGGATTTGCACACACACCACTCGCTGGCGACTCTGAGACAAGCACATCACCTCTAGGAGTGGCAAACGTCTACACGGGGGCCCACGTCCAAGGTCACCTTGATTTCTTCCTCCCTTGCTTTCCTCTCCACAACATTCCCCAAGGCTGGTGGGCTCTGCCTCCTGGGTCTTTAAGTAGTCACCTCCCTGAAACTCCCTCCCCAATGCCACTGACATCAGGAGTATCCCTCCACGCCTCACCTGGACCATCAGGGATCCGCTGTCCACACTCAGCTAAACCTCGCCTTTGTAACTCCCTGCAGCTACCACAGTGACCTTGGAGGAGAGCAGACAGGGACTCCAGGCTGGCAGACATCTGCGGTCCACCCGTGGCTTCAGCCTAAATCCAAACCAATGCCTCTGCGACTTCCCACGCCCCGCCTGGCTCACAGATCCAGATCCTTCTCAGTTACTCGGGTATCTGCAGAGTTCAGTCCGGGGTCCTGTATGGGGTTTGTCTCTCAGTTATCAGTCCAGCATGGTAGGGACGTGTATCCTTATTTTGCAGGGGAGGAAACTAAGGCTCGAAAAGGGGAAGCGACTTGTTCTGAGGTCAAAGCCAGGATTCAAATTATTTGCTACTTTTAGAATGCTCCACGAGCTACCCAGCTTCCTAGCCTCTGTTTGTGTCATCTGCCTGGGAATCTCATCCTCAAAGAAAGATACCTGACGTCAGCCCACGTGGCTTAGGGCTGCTACTGTAATCTCTCATGGGTCCCTGGACCCACCAGATCAGACCCTGCTCGCCCCAGGGTTTCAGTGACCTGTCGATCAGCCTGTCTGGACTCCTTTAGAGTAAACACCTGGAGCTTCAGTCCACGTACTTTTTTAAAATCTCTGAATCCTCTGTGCTTGGCATGACCCTAGCATATAAGTAAACGCTTAATGAACAGTCACGTCTGGTTTAAAGCACTTACTCATTCTTCCAACCAGTATTTTCTGAATTTCTAGTATGTGCACAGAACTGTGTATGTAACAAAGAACTTCGAGTTAGAGATAAAGGTTTTCTGTTCAGAAAGTAGCGAACTCGCCACAGACTGTGGATTTGGGGTGAGTGTCTGCATCCTGCTTTTGTCAGCTGTGAACTTAGACTGTGCCCGCCCATATCACAGGGGGCCGAGACGGCCAGGGTGGCCGAGACGGCCAGGGTGGCTGTACCTCCATCCACTGTCTCGTGCATCACGTTGATGTAACAATGGAGCTGGAGGAAGAAGATGCAGACAGACCATGAAGCAGAGAATGGCTGTGTGTCCCTGAGGCAGGAGGAAGAAGACCAAGGTAGACAACTGGCTTCGATGAGAGGGCTTCAGTGAGAGGGCAGGGCTTGAGCACCCCCTGGCAAGTCTGAGGGAGATGGGAGCTTTTGGGATTGGGGAGCAGTGTGAGGAAAGGGATGGTGTGGGGAGATTTTGGTGTGTCTGGAGGGCAGTAAAACACACTTTCTCTGGGGAGAGGCCTCTAGAAATTTCCACCCTGGACAATGTTGAGAGAAACACACTGTGGCTTTTGGAGGGGGTTGCCAAAAGGGGAGCGTGGCATTAGAAGTAGGATGTAGACCCCCAAGTTGGAGAGTGTCCGGGTACCACTTCCGCGGCCTCTCCACATCCTGAGATTCTTCCCCGGGAACTTCAGGCTCTGGGAAGCAATCCAAGGCAGGTGTTTCCCAACACATTTGGCTCTTCTTACTCATGCCAATCTGATGGGCAGAAGCCTGTTGCCTTTATCCTTAGCAATACTTATTACTATGTAATAATAAAATCGCATTTCTTTTTTTGTTATAAACCACTATATTTATTGGGATCTATTTTCAGAGTCCATTGTGTTCTGTTGATATATTTCTTTCCTTTTTTTAAAACAAAAAACTTTTTCTTTTGTTTTGGGATGTAGCCAGTTAATAATGATGTGATTGTTTCAGGTGAACAGTGAAGGGACTCAGCCACACACATACCTGGATCCCTTCTCCCCCAAACACATCTCTTAATATGAACCAGGTGGCACATTTTCCTTGTCCCTTTGCCAATTGTATATCATTGCTGGTAACTGACATTTTAAATAACAGCAACAATTGATATTTTTAAATTAAGAAGCCCATGGCAGTTTCCTTTCATCCTGGGCCCAGAGGAAGAATGATCCTCCTAAGAATGAGTTAATGTGGTGGCCCACCCCTTGGAGAGCACGGCTTTGACCCGGCCGTGTACACCTTGCTGCCATTTATGGTGGAGACTAGGGTGATTATACATAGTCAGTGGCAGGCTCACAGGCCTCGAGCCACCTGGTGAGAAGTGAGGGCGTTTCAAACTGACTCTCCAAGAAATAACACCTCCAAACACTGATTCAGTATTTAAATATTAGAGAGACATCATTTTCTCTGAGCTTTGCTGAATGTTCATTAGACCAAGAAAAACATCTCTTTGATCATGGCCTAGACAGACGTGAAGAGTGGAAACTGGAAGCTGTTTGTACTTCCAAAAGTGGAGTCTTGGGCCTACCAATTTGTATAGTTTCCTCATCCAAAGAGGGAACCCCCAACTGTGGGGTAATTAGAGATATGTGTGTTTGGGGGGCAGGGGATTGTGCCTCAGAAAACACTCTTAGAAAGCAGGCATGGATCTTCTGAGCAGCTGCCCATGTATAATTGTTAGAAGTTGCCAAATATTTAGAAGGCCAGCTTGTCCGTCATAGAGTGACAGGACGGGAGCTTGAGAAAATGGATTTTTTTTTTCAGCCTTGGCAACGACGGTTTCGGGACCCTCCGCCGCCTTCTGCGGGGTGGGCCGAAGAAGAGTCTACCAAACTGCTCATCGTTCAGGGAGGTTACTTCCCCTGTTCAGCAGCAACTTCCGGCCTTCCTTTTGTGCATTAGAAAATAAAGAAACTCACAGCTTCGCTGATGCCAGGAAGGTAAACAAGGAAGCTGTGAGACTCAGCAGAGTTATGAGATCAGCCAGGATCTGCGGCAGATGATTCAGAGGCGTCTCTCTACTCTCCTGTCCTGCAAATCAGCACCAGGAAGCAGGGGGAGCTCTGCCCTGGACACGATGCTAAAACAGCGATGGGTCATTGGGGGGGGTTTCCTCCACTGCCACTGCCTTTGGTGGATGCCATGGGGTCTCGGTTGCTTTCCTAGGTGTAGGGATCTTCCCGGGGGACCCCGCCCACATTAACAGTCCCGGTCGTGGTGCTGGAGTGTCACCGTGACTGAGTGTAATTGACACTTGGTGCTCTTCCAGGGGCTGAGACCAACACTTCTGGAAACAGATGGTGTTCTGGGGGACATAGAGCCCAAGAGAACACCGCCAGGATGGAGGCCCTTCCCTCTAGGGTCTGATCATTCCGGGAAGGTGGCCTCAAGGCCAGAGTTTACGGTATCTAATCGCCTGTGTTAGATTTTTATTTGTGTGCCCTTGCTTTATAACATTTTAACCCATCATTGAAAGTTCACATTTTAGATACGCTGTACATGTAGAAACACATATATACAAATTTAAAAATAAAATGCGAATGTACATCCAAATTTTTAAAGGTACATCCAATTTTTAAAAATGCCACCGCCGATTTAAAGCAAAAACTTGTCAATACTGCAATTTAAAAGGAAAACTTGTCGATACTCCCTCGGCAACATGCAGTCTAACCCCTGGAATGTGTACTAACCACTGGATGCTTCAGGCCCAGGGAAAGGCCCTTTCACCTCCAACTGAGCTTGGAAAGGCTGCTCAGCTCAGAGCTTGACAAGTCAGAATAACCTTCATGTTCGCCCTGAATGGAGCAGCCCCGATGGTGCTGTTTTCCTTTCTTCTGAGCGAGGTCTGGATGTACCGTGACATCACTGGATCTTTCCATATCTTGTGAGCGATCGGGGCCAGCCCTGTGGCCGGGTCAGTTCCTGGAGGAGTGCCCGCCCGCCTGACCTTGGCTGCCCTCCCTGCCCCCTTCGGTGGACTTCCCCTGTTCCACAGCCTCGCTCAGCGCAGCCTCTTTTCCGGGCCTTACATCCCCCTGCCTCTGCTCTCTGAAGCCGGGCGGCTGGCCCTGTCCATCCTGGGGACAGACTCCCACACGTGTGGTCAGAAGCCCAGGCTTCTGTGAGCCCAGCCTCTCCCATAGAACTGCTTTTCCCCACAGGAAGTGTGTGGCCAGCCTGGGCGTTTCTAGATCTTTCCGGCCCTTAGACCGCAATGGAGCTCCTTCTAGAGTTAGAAAAGGCTTTAAGGAATCCTCCAGTATCCCTGTCACCCTGGACAAAACGTCTTCTGTGGGTCCTTCTCCTGGCAGGCAGCACCCCAGACACTAGGAATGTGAAGAAAAGAAAGGTGGTCCCTGGAGAAGCGACAGCTTCTGGTGGGGATGGGGGGATGGAAATGAGAAAGGAAAACACAAGCCGACCAGGGGAAGCCACAGTGTAGGCTGCCTTCCCCTGGGCGGCCAGCCAAGAGTGGTCCCAGCATCTCTGGGTTAGCACCCCTTCTTCCCTGTTCTGGGTGACACAGGTCAGAGAGCTCGCCGAGCCTCAGTCTTCTCATCCTTAAAATGGGACTCCTCTTGCCCCTTGCGATTGGCTGTTGGCTGTGGGTGCTGCAAACAGGCACCGAGGCACTCGACGGGCTCAGTGAAGCGGCAGCTTCTGTCGTCTCCTTTTTTGGAGATTCGTGCTGTTCCAGGAGGACCAGGAGCCCATCCAGCCGTGGCACTGTGCCCTGTAAGCTCCCCAGAGACAACTCCCTTCCGAGAGCATGGGTTTGTCCACAGGACGAGCTTCCCCTACCCTCACTTTATAATGTGCTTATCTCTCCTTTTCAGATCTTAGGCCACTGAGCTAGTAGCCATCTGCACAAGGGTCTTGGGCTAAAGGAAGTGTTTGTGTGATGACAGCTGACTTCAGAGGGTATTCTGGTTGCTGGGGTTTTGCTCTAATTCTGTCCTTCAGAGAAGCTGGTAGCTGTGGTTTCAAGTGAGCATGTGTGAGCCCCGAGCCAATGTGATGTGTGATCTCTCTGTAGTGCCCACTGTTTCGTGTATTTTTGCTTTGTTTAAAAAGGATTCACGTCAAAGTCTAATTCAGAGTGATTAATAATCGGGCTCATTTAGGCGTAGTTCGTCGTGCTCTCTCCTTTCCTTAGCCGCCCGCTGACACCGTGCCCACTCGGTTCTGCGCCCAGCTGGGCCTGGGTCTTGCGGTTGTTAGTTCAGTTTGCTTCAAGGCTGCTGGCCTGCTTCTGCGCATCTTGGGGTTTTGTTTTATGTTAAGATGATTCAGCGTTGTTTTGGAAGAGAGTTGTGAGCATTTCTACGAAGTCTCCTGATAATTAAGGGTGCCTGGGACCCCTGGCCTCTCCCCATACTTGGCCCTAGACAAAGACCAGAAGTTACTCTTTCTAGCACCTTCCCAAGCTCCTTTGTGGGATTAGAAGAAGTGGGCTCTTGTAGTACGTTATTTCTATAAAAAAGTGGCTTCTGTGCCCCCAGCGATTCCCTCTCACCCAACACTTAATGCCTGCTCACCTTGCCCCCGGTGTACTTTGTGTGCTTCTGGGTTCCTTTGCGCTCTGGGAACTCTGTGACTTTAAACAGGTTGGGTTACACACTAACAGACTGGGTCTCCATTGCTTCTTTGCAGGTCTGTAGAATTTTCTATGTACATGATCTTGTCATCTGAGCATAAAGTCCTGTTATTCCTTTCCAACTTCTATGTATTT
>SJYC01144201.1:0-55718 GCA_006408675.1 Madoqua kirkii | reverse complement strand
AAATCATTTCCTTGTCTATCAATAACATGATTTTTTTCATTTAAAAAAAGACACCGGCTTAATATTTGACTTTTTTTTGTTGTTAAAAAAAAAAAGGTCACTTTCAAACTGGATTAAGAGGAGTCTTTTTAGTACAACCACCGGTTCTCATATTTTCTTCTTTTTTCAATATTTAAAAATAGATTTGGGAAATAATAACTGTAGTTCATATCAATCAAAAATGACCAAAGTTCCCTCCACTGGAGAATACTTGCAACTCTGAGGATCTCAGCTGCTTAGTGTTTTAAAAAATGTCGTGGAATTTCAGAATTAAGAATATACAGAAGATACACAATTAAGGTTTAAATATTTCCTCCAGCTCTTTGAGGTCTTGTTAAATACATTATTATACCAAACGGTATCCACCAGTAAGTAAAACTAAATGATACTGCAGCTGGGTGATTTCACTGTGGTTCATGGAAATATCCCAGAAATAAAAGAAAACTTGAGGTGTTAATTATAAGTAACGGTGAATTTAATTTTAAAATTCACTTAGAATATCCATTCACTAGCCTTGTCCTCTGTAAGGCTCTGTGCTTCCAACTCTATCAGTTTCAATACACACGATTGTCCTCTGCCAAGTCATTTTTTCTCCCTGGCTGTTGGTTTAAACAGCCACCATGGTAGAAAGGAAAGGAATGAAGAGTTTCCAAATCACGAGCAGGGGCTTGCTTTCCAGGGGCAGGGGGACCACCCCAAGCGTGCCTTCCGCCCGTCTCGGGTTGCAGTACTGCTAGCGGAACGGGTGCTGTGTGGCCTGTACCGCTTTCCAAGTCTACAGGAAGACAAGCGAAGCGTCGTGTGCAAGGCACAGGAGATTTGAAAACTTCCTAAGAGATCTGATTCCTGTTCCCTTCATTTGCCATGTCCTGGGGGTTTTATTAACACGCGTGCATGGACTGTCCTATCCAAGCAAAATGTGTTTCTCCCAACAACGAAGCTGTTCCTTTCCCACAGACGAGAGTAGAAGCTGACAGCCAGCTGGAACGAAGCCTTTGGATCTAATGGTGACAAACGCATTAACCCCTCGCTTATTTCCATCTCCATTTCCCACCCCCAGGAAAGTTTCAGCATTCTTCCAAGAAGTGCCTCCTGAAAGCGTCTGCTAGGTATTTGTCATATAGCAAAGGCAGGGATATTGAGCTGTCAGAGTTTCCGCTTAGGGAAAATAGGAGCACAGATCTCCTATATAAATGCGCTTCTCATCTCTGAGCTCCCAGCAGACCCAGCTCAGAGCTGGAATTCTTCTAGAAATCCTTTCCAGCTGGCAGGAAGACATGGATTCTGTCGGGCCAGGATGGGTGCCCAGCATCGTCCCGATGGGACACGAGGTAAAGGGAAGCCGAAGGGCAGCCTTATCCCCAGGGAATCATGCGGTGTTTTATATTTATGTGATATTTTGGGTGGATCAAAACCTTTGGGTTTTTTGGTAACATCTGATGGAAAAACACAAGTGAAGTTTTTGGCCACCCTAATCATTCCTAAGGTATTTAAAAACTGGCTTAAAGAATATTATGAGGAAGCATCCATTAAATGAAACATTAGCAAGCCTTTGGGTTAACTCTGTGCCGCCCTGGGCAGGAAATCTGGAACCGATGCTTCAGGAAACTGTTTTAACGGCACCCTGTTGGATTCTTGGCCATGGCTGGGCCAAGTGGTGCGTGGGGATGGTCCAGAGAGCGGTCTGCTTGGGGGCTGGGAGGAAGTCACGTGAGGCTCAGTTTGTAGGAAAACAATCCCCAACCATCACTGGGGCCCTGGGCTTCCTGGATGACACATCAAAATCTTATCCGTTTTTAAGTCAGACATTTTCTATTTTTATAGTCAAAACCGCCCTTTTCATTTCCCTTAACAACTAGATTTGTGAAGTGGCATTTTAGTTTCCAGTGGCATGCTGAGAAAGCGGGCCATGCCCAGGTGGTTGAGCAGCAAGCAGGTCTCCCGGGAGCTGGTGTGTGGGGTCACGAGGCAGGGCTGACCGTCTGGGGACAAGCTTGTCCCATCTGTGTGGCAGACATTGCAGGGACAGATGGCACAGTCAGCTGCAGATCTGTGCCCACTGCCTGGCGAGGGGCAGCGTTGACACTGGGGGGAAGGAAGATAAGACGTTTATAAAACCATCGGGGGCATGACTTACAGAGAACGTTCTCAGACCCATTGAGCCGCGGGGTCGGGAAGGAGTCTTGGGGTCACATGGAAGGACCATGGATGAGTCCTCACTGGACACAGGGCCTCACCCTCAGCTGCAGCTCCATCCTGGGCGGCAGGGGTGGTGGGTGGCAGGGGCCGGCCCTGTGTGAACTGGGTCATGCGGGCACCGTGAGAGTCTGTGCATTCTTTCCAAAATTGCCGATTGAAGTGACTTTTTTAAAGACTGCTTCTTACGATGCAGAGTTTGCTATCAACTATTTAAAATGTTGGAAAAGGAAAGATCCCTGTGGAATTGCTGAACCAAAATGTGTCACATAATAGATTCTCTGAGTAGCTTTTCTCCTTGTTTTGAACTGAAATGAACATAATCCAAAGCCAGAACTTGGATTTGTGTTATTTCGTGATGGGGGCCGATGGCATTCTAACATTTTAAAAATACATCTTGACGGTATTTAACTGATTTCAGACGACTCTCCCAAGACAGATCTGCTCTCAGAAATGGTGCTGATTTTGTGTTCAGGTGTTAGATATGTATACATATTTTTAAAGCTACCGTGTTGCTGTTGAGAAGTTAATTTTTTTTTAAACGTCACGTTGGTGGAAATTATCATTCCCCGAAACAGGACTTGATCTCTTTCCGGTTCTGCCAGATGATGTAAATGGCTTATCCTGAGAACTAAGCAGCACTGAGCTCACGTGCACACGGGGCGGGGAACAGTTTGCAAAGCAAGCTCCTGGAGTCAGGCTAGGGGTGCATTCTCCCTTCTGCAAGAAAGACGAGGAAGCACACTTGGGGCGCTGTGGAGAGGTGGGTGGGAAGGGGGCTCACAGGTCCCCGTGTCCCTGCACGGAGCCCAGGCTCCTTTCACACCTTGAAACCAATCAGCTCTCAACATCTTCTCCAAAGGTGGGGGCAGACCTGTCGAAAATGGAAATCACGCGTTTATGGAAAATGTGATTTGACTGTTATGAAAGTAATAGAGTTCATTAGTAACTAAGAGCGTATCCCATGGATTGTGCAAACAGTTTTCTGGTAGGTAATTCTATTTGGGAACAGTTTTATGATCGCCTAAGTTGATCTTGGCCAGGGTTCCAAAATGTTTCCACATGTTATCTGCTGACTGCATCCAGTTTTCTAATCTCTTCCAACACCCTTGCCAGGCTTCCTTTCTCTGTGGGCCAATAGCCTGTCCATTCACCCGCCTGGCGTTTATCAGGTGTCTCCTGCAGGCTCATGACTGTGCCAGACCTTGAAAAAACGCAGCGGTAGATCCTCATTCTGATTTCAGGAAATACTGCCTGTAAGGTCTCTATGAGAGATGTGTATAAGAGACAGGGGTGGGCCCGAGGGTGGGCCCCCAGACTCACCTCCTTCTGAAACTAGGCAGGATCGTGCTGTATTAGGCGTGGCCAACCTTTGCCTCCCTCGGCTCTTGGCTCAGCATCAGCCCCTCTGCGCTAGTTGCCGCAGCCGCTCGCCCAAGGGTTTCCTGCCCTTTCAGCTGGTCGACCTGCTGCCGGGCCGGGCCTGGGTCAGCCTGGCTCTCAGTTGAGTGAGCCCATGACTTGGGAGCCCCTAGCTCCCACCGTCTCAAACCAGTCGCAGATTTGGAAGTGCCTCCCCCGAAAGCTGCTGGGTGTCTGTGTAGGAGTCCGACTTCTGACCTGGGTCTCCACCAGGGCACTTGGCAGCATCCCCTCCCCCTGGTCCCAGCCTCCTTTTCAGCAGGAAGGTAGGGTGGTGCTCAGGGCGCTGAGTACTTAGACTAAGAGTGCTTCTACTTCCAGCATCTTCCTCTTGGGTTGAGGGAACACTGTTGGAGGCGTGAACTTGCCACCTACCACAGCTACCTTATTGCTGCCTTTGTTTGGAACCATAGGTCCCTTAGCCTGTGGCAAATTCATTGCTAAACTGTTGAGAGCTTCTCTTCCAGAGCTTCAGGGTTTCAATTAACAGAAAGGAATTTATTTTTAATTTGTGAGGTTGGACACTTGCTTTTTGAGTCATTTAGAGCTAAGTAAATAGGTCACCTTGGTTGGAGGCCAAAGCCGCTTGAGGTTGGAGGCCGTCCCAGGCCGGTGGCCCCAGAGGAATGAACTTGCTAGCCTCACTCTTATCTGGAAGCAATTCCCAGGATTCCTGTGACTTTAAGTGAAATGACCCCAAGAATAAGCGTTTAATAAAAAAAAACAGTAAAAATTGTTTTTGTTCCTGGTGGCTCAGAGGTAAAGAAACCAATAAGTAAATCAAACTATTTAAAAAAATAATGAAGGCATGTAACAAGGTAGTGATATATTTGCTGTACTATAATAGATATCGAAAATCATTTCCTTGTCTATCAATAACATGATTTTTTTCATTTAAAAAAAGACACCGGCTTAATATTTGACTTTTTTTTGTTGTTAAAAAAAAAAAGGTCACTTTCAAACTGGATTAAGAGGAGTCTTTTTAGTACAACCACCGGTTCTCATATTTTCTTCTTTTTTCAATATTTAAAAATAGATTTGGGAAATAATAACTGTAGTTCATATCAATCAAAAATGACCAAAGTTCCCTCCACTGGAGAATACTTGCAACTCTGAGGATCTTAGCTGCTTAGTGTTTTAAAAAATGTCGTGGAATTTCAGAATTAAGAATATACAGAAGATACACAATTAAGGTTTAAATATTTCCTCCAGCTCTTTGAGGTCTTGTTAAATACATTATTATACCAAACGGTATCCACCAGTAAGTAAAACTAAATGATACTGCAGCTGGGTGATTTCACTGTGGTTCATGGAAATATCCCAGAAATAAAAGAAACTTGAGGTGTTAATTATAAGTAACGGTGAATTTAATTTTAAAATTCACTTAGAATATCCATTCACTAGCCTTGTCCTCTGTAAGGCTCTGTGCTTCCAACTCTATCGGTTTCAATACACACGATTGTCCTCTGCCAAGTCATTTTTTCTCCCTGGCTGTTGGTTTAAACAGCCACCATGGTAGAAAGGAAAGGAATGAAGAGTTTCCAAATCACGAGCAGGGGCTTGCTTTCCAGGGGCAGGGGGACCACCCCAAGCGTGCCTTCCGCCCGTCTCGGGTTGCAGTACTGCTAGCGGAACGGGTGCTGTGTGGCCTGTGCCGCTTTCCAAGTCTACAGGAAGACAAGCGAAGCGTCGTGTGCAAGGCACAGGAGATTTGAAAACTTCCTAAGAGATCCAATTCCTGTTCCCTTCATTTGCCATGTCCTGGGGGTTTTATTAACACGCGTGCATGGACTGTCCTGTCCAAGCAAAATGTGTTTCTCCCAACAACGAAGCTGTTCCTTTCCCACAGACGAGAGTAGAAGCTGACAGCCAGCTGGAACGAAGCCTTTGGATCTAATGGTGACAAACGCATTAACCCCTCGCTTATTTCCATCTCCATTTCCCACCCCCAGGAAAGTTTCAGCATTCTTCCAAGAAGTGCCTCCTGAAAGCGTCTGCTAGGTATTTGTCATATAGCAAAGGCAGGGATATTGAGCTGTCAGAGTTTCCGCTTAGGGAAAATAGGAGCACAGATCTCCTATATAAATGCGCTTCTCATCTCTGAGCTCCCAGCAGACCCAGCTCAGAGCTGGAATTCTTCTAGAAATCCTTTCCAGCTGGCAGGAAGACATGGATTCTGTCGGGCCAGGATGGGTGCCCAGCATCGTCCCGATGGGACACGAGGTAAAGGGAAGCCGAAGGGCAGCCTTATCCCCAGGGAATCATGCGGTGTTTTATATTTATGTGATATTTTGGGTGGATCAAAACCTTTGGGTTTTTTGGTAACATCTGATGGAAAAACACAAGTGAAGTTTTTGCCACCCTAATCATTCCTAAGGTATTTAAAAACTGGCTTAAAGAATATTATGAGGAAGCATCCATTAAATGAAACATTAGCAAGCCTTTGGGTTAACTCTGTGCCGCCCTGGGCAGGAAATCTGGAACCGATGCTTCAGGAAACTGTTTTAACGGCACCCTGTTGGATTCTTGGCCATGGCTGGGCCAAGTGGTGCGTGGGGATGGTCCAGAGAGCGGTCTGCTTGGGGGCTGGGAGGAAGTCACGTGAGGCTCAGTTTGTAGGAAAACAATCCCCAACCATCACTGGGGCCCTGGGCTTCCTGGATGACACATCAAAATCTTATCCGTTTTTAAGTCAGACATTTTCTATTTTTATAGTCAAAACCGCCCTTTTCATTTCCCTTAACAACTAGATTTGTGAAGTGGCATTTTAGTTTCCAGTGGCATGCTGAGAAAGCGGGCCATGCCCAGGTGGTTGAGCAGCAAGCAGGTCTCCCGGGAGCTGGTGTGTGGGGTCACGAGGCAGGGCTGACCGTCTGGGGACAAGCTTGTCCCATCTGTGTGGCAGACATTGCAGGGACAGATGGCACAGTCAGCTGCAGATCTGTGCCCACTGCCTGGCGAGGGGCAGCGTTGACACTGGGGGGAAGGAAGATAAGACGTTTATAAAACCATCGGGGGCATGACTTACAGAGAACGTTCTCAGACCCATTGAGCCGCGGGGTCGGGAAGGAGTCTTGGGGTCCCATGGAAGGACCATGGATGAGTCCTCACTGGACACAGGGCCTCACCCTCAGCTGCAGCTCCATCCTGGGCGGCAGGGGTGGTGGGTGGCAGGGGCCGGCCCTGTGTGAACTGGGTCATGCGGGCACCGTGAGAGTCTGTGCATTCTTTCCAAAATTGCCGATTGAAGTGACTTTTTTAAAGACTGCTTCTTACGATGCAGAGTTTGCTATCAACTATTTAAAATGTTGGAAAAGGAAAGATCCCCGTGGAATTGCTGAACCAAAATGTGTCACATAATAGATTCTCTGAGTAGCTTTCTCCTTGTTTTGAACTGAAATGAACATAATCCAAAGCCAGAACTTGGATTTGTGTTATTTCGTGATGGGGGCCGATGGCATTCTAACATTTTAAAAATACATCTTGACGGTATTTAACTGATTTCAGACGACTCTCCCAAGACAGATCTGCTCTCAGAAATGGTGCTGATTTTGTGTTCAGGTGTTAGATATGTATACATATTTTTAAAGCTACCGTGTTGCTGTTGAGAAGTTAATTTTTTTTTAAACGTCACGTTGGTGGAAATTATCATTCCCCGAAACAGGACTTGATCTCTTTCCGGTTCTGCCAGATGATGTAAATGGCTTATCCTGAGAACTAAGCGGCACTGAGCTCACGTGCACACGGGGCGGGGAACAGTTTGCAAAGCAAGCTCCTGGAGTCAGGCTAGGGGTGCATTCTCCCTTCTGCAAGAAAGACGAGGAAGCACACTTGGGGCGCTGTGGAGAGGTGGGTGGGAAGGGGGCTCACAGGTCCCCGTGTCCCTGCACGGAGCCCAGGCTCCTTTCACACCTTGAAACCAATCAGCTCTCAACATCTTCTCCAAAGGTGGGGGCAGACCTGTCGAAAATGGAAATCACGCGTTTATGGAAAATGTGATTTGACTGTTATGAAAGTAATAGAGTTCATTAGTAACTAAGAGCGTATCCCATGGATTGTGCAAACAGTTTTCTGGTAGGTAATTCTATTTGGGAACAGTTTTATGATCGCCTAAGTTGATCTTGGCCAGGGTTCCAAAATGTTTCCACATGTTATCTGCTGACTGCATCCAGTTTTCTAATCTCTTCCAACACCCTTGCCAGGCTTCCTTTCTCTGTGGGCCAATAGCCTGTCCATTCACCCGCCTGGCGTTTATCAGGTGTCTCCTGCAGGCTCATGACTGTGCCAGACCTTGAAAAAACGCAGCGGTAGATCCTCATTCTGATTTCAGGAAATACTGCCTGTAAGGTCTCTATGAGAGTCCTTTCTTTAGCAATGCTGAGCGTGAGTTCTGCGCAGTAGCCAGACAAGGAGTGGACAGAAATAGAGTTTAGCTGGAGAAAGCTGAATGAATTAGACGTGTCCCTTCATGTCTGAGTCACGCCTTCTTTGTCTAAAAAGTAGAGAGCCTGGTGAGGATTGTTTTAAAGGCCCCTTCATGATGTAAAGGTCTGTGCTCAGGGGTGGTTTCTCTCTGGATTTTGCGTTAACAGCAGAAATGCCCCTCAGGTAACCACTGCTGAGTGTCCTCCGTATCCGGGGTCCATCGCCTTCCCCTCCAGGATGAAATTTGTCAGTGTTTCATGATCTTCGCTTTGGAAAACAAGCGTCTATTTTGGTGCTTTCTCGCCCCTGCTCTCTTTTTTGTCTTAGCTCCCCCACTATCCCCCAGAAGAAGTGGGAACCTATAAAAGAGCATTTGGCTCCCAGAAAACAATTTTGGAAAAGCAATCTTCTTCTTTCTGTGATGTTGCTCACATACATACAGGAAAGAAAAGTTGGAAACTGTGGGTTTTGATTTCAAAACTGAAGCAGAAGCATCAGTTAATGAAACAAGGGTCCCTTTTCCACTGTTTTGCAGTCCATCCCGGCAGAGGGCTCTGGGGGCCTGCGATGGGGTCTCTTTCATGAGAAGTGATGGGTAAGGAGGGCAAGATGCTCAGTCTCCTTGGATGCCATGGAAACGCCAGTGCCACTCTGCTCCCCTCTTGTGATGGCTATCCAAAGAAACAAATAAAACCAGGCTGGAAGCGTGTGCTGCTGAGATGACGCTGGAGATCTCAAGCGCACACACGTGAGCAAGATCAGAGTCAGAGGCGTCATGATCCCCAGGACTGCTTTTGGCTTCCTTCCAACGTGGAGCCAACACCGACATTCTGTGGTGCTGTTTCCCGCCGTGGGTGGATTTATTTAATTTTTCATGAGTGATTCACTACCCGTGGCTGTGTGTTTTCCTCCTGTGCAGCTGAGGATTAAGTCATGTTTCCTTTTAAAAATTGTTTTTGATAGAACCTGAGTAGTGTGGGTTTGGGGCGAGGGGACACAGGAGCATCACTAAGACGAGGCGCGCAGCCCTTGCCAGCTCATACGAAGTGGCAGTGATGTCACCCGGCGACTGTGACACTCTCCACAGGAGGGGATGGCTCTTCGTCAAACAGCTAAAAACATCTCTCTCTGTAACAGTGCTTCTGTAAGTTGTGTAATTTTTTTAAGCTTTTTTTTTTCCACATTGCAGCAAATCCACTCCCCTTGCAGTGCCACGTGGTAGGGCTTCCCTGGTGGCTCAGTCAGTAAAGAATCCGCTTACAATGCGAGAGACCTGGGTTCGAACCCTGGGTCAGGAAGATCCCCTGGAGAAGGGAATGGCAACCCACTCCAGTGTTCTTGCCTGGAGAATCCCATGGACAGAGGAGCCTGGCCGGCTACAGTCCGTGAGGTCACAAAGAGTCAGATACGACTGAGCAACTTTCCCTTCACTTCAGATTCCCCTAACAGAAAGCCCGGTAAGAGAGTCAATGTCCGTGGAGGTTCACACGGCCTCCCCAGGTGGCCTCTGTCCGCCCAGCTGGGGTCTGGTGACCCCTGGTGTCCATCACCTTAAGTGGCAGGAGCTCCAGGATCGACATGGGGACAGAGCTGTTCTGTTCCCATCTCAGACTCACTGCCAGATTGCTTCCACTCAGAGGCAGCTCCGCCGGCTCCTTGAGATGAATGGGGAGTGAAGACCAGCTGTCTTCACCTTGACGCACTCCCGCCAGGGCCAAGCAGAGAGCAGGGAGCCTCCAGGGAAGCCATCCAGGCACTTGGCCTGCATCCAGGGCACCTGGCATCAGTTTCCGTGGCGCTGTCTGAGAAGATGGGTGAGCACTGGGATGGCACTGCCGGGACCAGGAAGGTCCGGGGGCAGCAGGAGATGGTACCAATCAGAGAACAACAAAGGGAGATGGCGTGCCGTGGGAGGGCAGCTGGGCAGCCCTGGGAAGCGGGTCCGATCAAATAGCGCTACCTGCAAAGGAGCAGAGGAAGGGCCCACCTAGGGGTCAGGAGGCTCGCTGTCTTCTCCCAACTGGCTGGGTGGCTTTAGGCAAGTGGCCCACCTCCTTAACCACCCACCTCTGCAAGGCTCCGGGATCCTGTCCATCCGAGATGGGACTGTGGAAGCAATAGGGCGGTTCTCTTGCTGTTGTTTAGTGGCTAAGTCGTGCCTTTTGTGACCCCCATAGAGTGCAGCCCCCCAGGCTCCTCTGTCCATGGGATTTCCCAGGCAAGAATACTGGAGTCAGTTGCCATTTCCTTCTCCAGGGGAGATCCCTGGAGATCCCTGCCTTCCCAACCCAGGGATCAAACCCACGGCTCCTGCATTGGCAGGCGGATTCTTTACCACTGAGCCACCAGGGAATATCCTAGGAAAGTTCCAGTGCCACGTCAATAGCCAGAAAGTCGTCTGTGTTCCTAGTAAGCATGCTGGAAAGTGAGGCCGTTGCTTTTCTGTGGGGACGATCTGCCTCTAACCAGCATCCTAGGCCCAGGTTCAGGGCTTCCCCCAGCTGTTTCCCTGCACGGGAGACACAGCTTCATCAGGACAGCCGCTCCCAGGCCTGGCAAAGCTCAGGAAGAACCAGCTGCCCTGCGGCCAAACTGCAGGCCTGGAGCAGGCGCCGCCCTCTCTCTCCATAAGCAGATGCACCGCTGTCAGACGTCTCGGTGGTGCTCCAGACATCCCCATTCCACGCTGGAAATCCAGATATCGTGTCGGAAATCCAGAACCTCGCCAGGATATCAAGCACCGCATCTGGGCGTTTGTAAACAGATGGGAGTCTTCATTCTTCATCAGACTGTGGTTGTGGTTGAGCCCTTTCTGAAACTCAGCTTGAAAGTGAACGTGTTAGTCACTCGGTCGTCTCTGACTGTTTGTGACCCCTTGGACTGTAGCCCACCAGGCTCCTCTGTCCATGGTGTTCTCCAGGCAAGAATACTGGAGTGGGCTGCCATCCTTTTCTCCAGGGGATCTTCCTTGATTGAACCCAATTCTCCTGCCTTGAGGGCAGATTCTTGACCATCTGAGCTTTAAAGATTAAAGAAATAATAATAACTTTTGCTTCAGCTGGGTTGTAACTCATAAAAATGTATCTGTTGTATATATCACAGTATCCCTGGGGAATTTGAAAAAAAAAAAAAAGTTGAAATTGCACCATATCGCAAAACCCAGTGGACTTGACCAAGGGTGTGCAGATAACTGAGACAATGATTCACTGAAATTTCTCCACCAGATTCTGGGAAAGATGGAAAACTGTGTCAGTGGTGCCTCAGCGGTCCTGGCCGGTGCCTCCAAAAATCTGTAGGAAAAGGTTCTTCCTTCAGGGGCAGGGTCTAAAGAGAATGAAATGCTGATCATGAGGAATGAAAAACCAAATTCAGAGAATGGTCTGATGGTACAGAGCTGCCTCTTCAGCTAGAGAAAATGTATATTTTTTAAAATGCCTGTTTTCTACTTTTCCCCATGATTTATGTAACGCGGGACACAAAACAGGAAGCTAACGCTTGACTGGGCCCTTGAAGAGGCACAGAAAACAGTGGGTCTGCCCCAGGGCTGACCAGGCCACGTGGGGCATGTCACCTTCTGGAGGACCCAGAATGTCCCAATCCGAGTCTCCGTGATGGCCTGGCGGGCCTCTGTGAACCGTGGATGAATGCACAAATGACTGTCTGAGGGAGACTCGGGAGACACCAGGTAGCAGAAAGAAAACCGCACTTTGCTTTCTCCGCAGGGCCTGGGGCGGCACTTAGCAAGACCAGGGTCTGCTACGCAAGATGCCCGATTGCTTGTTCAAAAACCAGGAAAAGAGCTTTTTCCTTTCTTCTGTGGCCTCTCTGCAGACCTGCCAGAGTGGTTCATACCTCCCATTTAATGCCACGCTCCCTGGGGCAGGGGGATTCTTTCAGGGCGCAAGACCCTCAGGGATGCCCAGCACCTACTCTGGAACTCAGCAGGAGGCGTGTGTGTATCGGGTCCAGAAAGGGACCTGCAGGATCCCTCCCAGGGAAGGCGGCAGAAGGTGTGAGTTGATTCCCCCAAGCCCCGGGCACAGTGCGGAGCTGTTCCATCAGACTTCTCTTTGTCAAACACAGATTCAGAGACACAATTCTTTTCAAATTTCAGGACAGGGCCTGCGGCGGTAAGCCCCAAGCCCTGAGCCCCTTCTGAGTGTCTCTTAGTCTCTGAAGCCTGCTCTGGAGTGAGCAGCAATGGTCAGGGCACTGGAATGTTCCTCTGGGGTGTTTTGCAATAAAGGACTTTTTTTTTTTTGCCTTCTGGGAACATGATATACTTCCAGCTGCTGCTGCTAAGTCACTTCAGTCGTGTTCGACTCTGTGTGACCCCATAGACTGCAGCCCACCAGGCTCCCCCGTCCCTGGGATTCTCCAGGCAAGAAAACTGGAGTGGGTTGCCATTTCCTTCTCCGATACTTCCAGCTAGATCTTTATAATTCTCCCGCTTTCAGCATTAGTCTCTGGGAAGATCTCCCCATCACCCCTAGGGCTACCAGTCTTCCCTGTGAGACTTCCGGTCCTCGGGGACTTTCTGCTACTCACTACTCTTTGGAAAAGCCGTGTTCATCCACTCCCTCCCCTTCTAGCGTGGAGGCCTTCTAGCAGAGACCCTGTCTCTCTGGGCGCGCACACGAGTGCTGGTGTGAGTGAGTGTGGTCTAACACTCCCTGTGCTGCGTTGCCTCCTTTTTGGAGCAAGAGACGTGTAAATAAATGATTGAAGGCAACGAATGTGGCTCAGCGGTAAAGAACCCGCCTGCCAGTGCAAGAGACACAGGAGATGCAGGTTCAATCCCTGGGTCAGGAAGACCCAGGAAGACCCGTTTCCCCCTGGAGGAGGAAATGGCAACCCACTCCAGGACTCTTGCCTGGAAATTTTCATGGGTAGAGGAGCCTGGCGGGCTACAGTCCATGGAGTCGCAAAGAATCAGACACCACTGAGCACACACGCAACACCCCCAAGCGTCCCAGTAAAGTTCTCTCACAAATGAGGCCGAGCTGGTTTTGTTTGATTTTGTGGCTGTGCGGCAGATATCAGTTGAGCCTGCTGGCACTTCTGGCCCCATTCTACCTGAACTCAGGGGAGAGCCGTGTTTGGGTCTGCCGTGGTCCCCAAATCGGGCCAGAACTACACATTTCAGCCCCATTTGGGTTTTTAATGGCAGTTCTCTTCCCAGTCCCTCCATTCATTTCATGTGGATTCCTAAAAACGAAGGAGTAGGCTGTCCAGTCAAAGCCACCTACAAGCCTTGAAGTTCTCTGCCTTGAAAGGGGTACATTTTAGGTCAGTCAATTAAAGGTGTATAGTCATAGATGAAGGGGCTTCCCCAGTGGCTCAAGTGGTAAAGAATCTGCTTGCCAATGCAGGGGACTCAGGAGATGAGGGTTCGATTCCTGGGCCAGGGAAGATCCCCTGGAGGAGGTCATGGCAACCCACTCCAGTATTGTCGCCATGGACAGAGAAGCCCGGTGGGCTACAGGTCATGGGGTCTCAAAAGAGTTGGATATGACCGAGCAACTGAGACGCACACCATGATGAGGCCCTGTTATCAGCCATGGGTTTACCCGCTGAGGAGAGTGACTAGGGTTCAAGGCCCCACGGGAGCTGGGTCCCTCGGGCACCGTGAAGGATGGAGAGTGGGGAGGGATGGCCAGACCGGGCCTCAGGGTAGCCCCAGGGCCCAGGGAGAGAGGCAGGCAGGGCTGGGCACCTGGACATCAAAAGCTTTCAGTGCCCAGGAGCCCTGCTATGACCTTCCTGCACCAAGTGCTGGCATCCCTGCCTCACCGCCCCAGTCCTAGGGGAATGGAGTGGGTGATTGGGTGACTGAAGAAAACACAAGGATATGAGATGACGAAGACCTGAATGTGCAAAGTAAATCATGCCATCCCAAACGGCCCCTGCAGCGTGGTGGAGGACAGGATCTCAGAATTAACACGGGGTGTCGTGTTATCCCTCAGTTTGGTCCAAACCCCCCGAATTTCAAGTAGATGAGCCAGTTTCAAGT
Organism: Madoqua kirkii; assembly: GCA_006408675.1. NCBI lineage: Eukaryota > Metazoa > Chordata > Mammalia > Artiodactyla > Bovidae > Madoqua > Madoqua kirkii. The sequence continues at coordinate 41,623 of SJYC01144201.1, read as the reverse complement.
GGTTGGCATTTTTGCAGCCTATTCTCGTGGAAGGAGCTCCATTTGGAAGCTGGGTCTTGCCACCTCACTGTTGTTTTCACAAGCGCGAGAGCAGCATAGCCTCCTGACTCGTAGCCCTGGTGAGCCCTGCAGCTCGGACGTCTGACCCGGCTCTGTCACGTCCTGGAAGGTCCGGCTACAGGAGCCGCCTCCTCGCTGGCTGAGTTTCAGACACGTTGAGTAACAGCCGAGCATCATGCCGTCCCTGCAAGAGAGGGTGGAGCAGACCCTGGGAAACAAAAACCAGGGGCCCGGCTGTAGCCGGGGTGGGGGCTGGGGGTGCGGTTTATCTCATGAATGGACTGGGTGCCTCTCACAGTCTCCTCGTCAGAACTTCAGAGCACCTTCAGCCAGGAGCCATGCTTGGGGCTCTCCTCCCTGAGAAGAAAGGCTTCGAATCTGTGTGGCTGGAGGCTGAATACCGGGGCCATGCTGACTCCTGGGGAGGGGGACGGTGTCACTCTGCTCTGAAGGGAGATGGCAGCACGGGAATGGTCCGAGGGCAGGTTCATCCTTCCTGGTGTGGAAAGTCTGTGGCTGAAAATAAGTCCTCTTGGAATGCATCCTCAGTTGCTGGGCAGAAGACACACGCCTTTTCCAGACTTCCCTGGTGGTCCAGTGGTTAGGGCTCCGCGCTTCCACTGGGAGGGAAACAGGTTTGAGCCCCACGTGGGGGAACTGAGATCCCAAATTCTGTGTGGCACAGTCAAAAAAAAAATAAAAGGAAAACAAGAGAAAATAAAAGACTGCAAGCAAATCCCACTTGAAGACACGGAAATTTAAGGCTGGTAGGTGGCTCTGCTTGGTGGCCATATCCTTTAGCTCTCAGAGATCGTCTCTACTGGATGGAGCCGTTGTTTCCCCTTCTGAAGCAGAGGAGGTTAATTCATGGTGGCCTCCTCCTCCAGGAAGAGAGGGTGCAGACCAGCAGCTTGCCAGAATATGACTGTCACATCCAAGAGGCCAGGTTCAGCCCCCAGCTCCACCCTCAAGGGGCTGCCCAACAGCTAATGAGTCCCTAGCTTCGTGGGGCCTCCATGCAAGGGACTTGGCTCTCAGAGGCCCCTAAATTCTTGGGGCCTATGGACCCAGAGTAGCACCACAGCATTACCAGCTGGTGCTCTGCTGATAGCCCAGAGCCCGCAGGCGGGGTTTGGAACTGGATGGTACCCAAGGCTCAGTCTGTGGTTTCAGAAATAGCTCCATGTGATAGATTGTCACAAATACCTACATGGAGAGGCTGTTTTCCAGGGATGCTGCGGTGTTTGATTAATGCTTCTGGATGGCATCACAGAAGGACTGGAGCAAGCCCCCTTGGCCTTGTGGTGAATTTGCTGAGCGTCAGAGGAAAACTGTCAGGTCAGGAACCTGCTCCTTCTTAACATGGCTCATTTGGCATTCTGTCCGTGTGGACATGCAGGCTACACTTGCACATGCACTGGAAGAAAAAAAAAATCCTGGGCCCCCTTGAATGAAATGGTTTTGACCTCTATTTTTAAAATGTGTGTTAGCGTGAAATCGGGCGCTTTCTCTGAGAGTTCCGCAAGCCACCAGCCTTGGTGTCAAAGAGTCGGGTTTCCTTCGGGAAACTCACATCAGGGACATGTTGTTGCCAGGGAGCGGCACCCTTCACCTCTCATTTCAAGATGATGGAAAGTGGTGGTTTAGTTGCTCACTAATGTCTGATTCTTGCGACCCCCATGGACAATAGCCTGCCAGGGCGCCTCTGTCCATGGGATTCTCTAGGCAAGAATACTGGAGTGGGTTGTTGTTTCCTTCTCCAGGGGATCTTTCTGACCCAGGTATCGAACCTGAGTCTCCTGTATTGCAGGCAGATTCTTTACTGACTGAGCTACAAGGGAAGCCTCAAAAGGCTGTGTTATTCCTAGGATGGATGTGAAGCAGCGAGCAAATGACGTCTAATTGTCTGGAAGGGAGAGCGCGCCTCCAAGAAGGACCTGCACTGTCGGACGCTTCCATCGCTCTGAAACGGACACCTTCACTTCTGTTTCACCAAAGGCGGTTAAATGCACTGAAGACACTCATTCAAGCGATATTAGAGAAGGCGGGGTGTCTCCAGCCTGCTCTGCTAAAACCATTGCTTTCATAGTAGAAAATAAACCGCGAGGAGGAGACTGGGGATCGGGGGCTGCATGTCACATATCGGGGGCAGTGTGGAGAGAGACAGTGATGCTCCCGTTTCTGATACTAACTTCAGACAAAGTCTATTCAAATCGCTTGGGATTCTAACCATACAAACTCTGCCTTAAAGGATTTTTTTTTTTTTTCCCAAGAAGATCAGCCCTGGAGGCTTCCCCAGGTTTTTTGTTTTGTATTGAATTTTACAGTTTTATTTATGTACTTTGTTTATTTTTGAAAGGTGAAAGTGTTAGTCGCCCAGTCATGTCTGACTCTTTGCAATACTGTGGACTGCAATCCACCAGGCTCTTCCATCCATGGAATTCAACAGGCAAGAATACAGGAGTGGATAGCCACACCTTTCTCCAGGGGATATTCCTGACCCAGGGGTCTCCTGCATTGCAGGCAGATTCTTTACTATCTGAGCCACCAGAGAAGTGTTTTTATTGGAGTATAATTCTATGAAGACCTACAAGACCTTTTAGAACTCACACCCAAAAAAGATGTCCTTTTCATTATAGGGGACTGGATGCAAGAGTAGGAAGTCAAGAAACACCTGGAGTAACAGGCAGATTTGGCCTTGGAGTACAGAATGAAGCAGGACAAAGGCTAATAGAGGTTTGCCAAGAGAACACACTGGTCATAGCAAACACCCACTTCCAACAACACAAGAGAAGATTCTACACATGGACATCACCAGATGGTCAGCACCAAAATCAGATTGATTATATTCTTTGCAGCCAAAGATGGAGAAGCTCTCTACAGTCAGCAAAAACAAGACCAGGAGCTGACTGTGGCTCAGATCATGAGCTCCTTATTGCCAAATCCAGACTTAAATTGAAGAAAGTGGGAAAAACCACTAGACCACTCAGGTATGACCTAAATCAAATCCCTTATGATTATACAGTGGAAGTGAGAAATAGATTTAAGGGACCAGATCTGATAGAGTGCCTGATGAACTATGGACGGAGGTTCATGACATTGTATAGGAGACAGGGATTAAGACCATCCCCATGTAAAAGAAATGCAAAAAAGCAAAATGGCTGTCTGAGGAGGCCTTACAAATAGCTGCGAAAAGAAGATAAGTGAAAAGCAAAGGAGAAAAGGAAAGATATAAGCATCTGAATGCAGAGTTCCAAAGAATAGCAAGGAGACAGAAGAAAGTCTTCCTCAGTGAGCAATGCAAGGAAATAAAGGAAAACAACAGAATGGGAAAGACTAGAGGTCTCTTCAGGAAAATCAGAGATACCAAGGGAACATTTCATGTAAAGATGGGCTCGATAAAGGACAGAAATGGTCTGGACCTAAAAGAAGCAGAAAATATTAAGAAGAGGTGGGAAGAATACACAGAAGAACTGTACAAAAAAGATCTTCACGACCCAGATAATCATGATGGTGTGATCACTCATCTGGAGCCAGACATCTTGGAATGTGAAGTCAAGTGGGCCTTAGAAAGCATCCCTATGAATAAAGCTAGTGGAGGCGATGAAATTCCAGTTGAGCTATTGCAAATCCTAAAAGACGATGCTGTGAAAGTGCTGCACTCAATATGCCAGCAAATTTGGAAAACTCAGCAGTGGCCACAGGACTGGAAAAGGTCAGTTTTCATTCCAGTCCCAAAGAAAGGGCATCCCAAAGAATTCTCAAACTATCACACAATTGCACTCATCTCACACGCTAGTAAAGTAATGCTCAAAATTCTCCAAGCCAGGCTTCAGCAATACATGAACTAAGAACTTCCAGATGTTCAAGCTGCTTTTAGAAAAAGCAAAGGAACCAGAGATCAAATTGCCAACATCTGCTGGATCATGGAAAAAGCAAGAGAGTTCCAAAAAGACATCTGTTTCTGCTCTATTGACTATGCCAAAGCCTTTGACTGTGTGGATCAAATAAACTGTGGAAAATTCTGAAAGAGATGGGAATACTAGACCACTTGACCTGCCTCTTGAGAAACCTATATGCAGGTCAGGAAGCAACTGTTAGAACTGGACGTGGAAGAACAGACTGGTTCTAAATAGGAAAAGGAGTATGTCAAGGCTGTATGTTGTCACCCTGCTTATTTAACTTATATGCAGAATACATCATGAGAGATGCTGAGCTGAACAAAGCACAAGCTGAAATCAAGATTGCCGGGAGAAATATCAATCACCTCAGATATGCAGATGACACCACCCTTATGGCAGAAAGTGAAGAGGAACTAAAAGCCTCTTGATGAAAGTGAAAGAGGAGAGTGAAAAAGTTGGCCTAAAGCTCAACATTCAGAAAACGAAGATCATGGCATCCAGTCCCATCACTTTATGGGAAATAGATGGGGAAACAGTGGAAACACTGTCAGATTTTATTTTGGGGGGGGCTCCAAAATCACTGCAGATGGTGACTGCAGCCATGAAATTAAGACACTTACTCCTTAGGAAAGTTATGACCAACTTAGATAACATATTAAAAAGCAGAGACATTACTTTGCCGACTAAGGTCTGTCTAGTCAAGGCTATGGTTTTTCCAGTGGCCATGTATGGATGTGAGAGTTGAACTGTGAAGAAAGCTGAGGACCGAAGAATTGATGATTTTGAACTGTGGTGCTCGAGAAGACTCTTGAGAGTCCCTTGGACTGCAAAGAGATCCAACCGGTCCATCCTAAAGGAGATCAGTCCTGAGTGTTTTTTGGAAGGACTGATGCTGAGGCTGAAACTCCAGTACTTTGGCCACTTCGTGCGAAGAGTTGACTCATTGGAAAAGACTCTGATGCTGGGAGGGATTGGGGGCAGGAGGAGAAGGGGACGATAGAGGATGAGATGGCTGGATGGCATCACGGACTCGATGGATGTGAGTCTGAGTGAACTCCCGGTGTTGGTGATGGACAGGGAGGCCTGGCGTGCTGTGATTCATGGGGTCGCAAAGAGTCAGACACGACTGAGCAACGGAACTGAGCTGAAGCAAACTGAATTGCTTTACAGTGTTGTGATAGTTTGTGCCATAGGACAAGACGACAAGACGAAGCAGCTATCTGTAAACATGTATCACCTCCCTCCTGCTTAATCCTGCCCCATAAAAGGGGAAATCAACAGCAGCACGGTAACACTGGAATCCCTGATACCCTGGTGATGCCAGTGGAAGCTCATCCCCGCAGAATCAGGAGGAAACACAGGCGTTAAATGATGCATCACACCAGGTAGACTGGATGCACGTTTCTTGGACATTCCATCCGAAAGCAGCAGAATACACTTCTTCTCGAGTCCCAGGTTTTCTCAGAATACACTTCTTCTCGAGTCCCAGGTTTTCTAACTCTGGTGCTTCAGTCCGGAAGCCAGATCGATGGATCCTCACCCATCCAGCGCACCTCCCAGCACTCAGCGGCTGCCCTCCGCCTCATTTCCTGTCAGAGCTGAGTTCAGGAAGATTCCTCTTTCCCTGAAAAGAGGAGGCAGAGAGGGGCAGGGTTGGCTCCGACCACACACACTTGAGCCGGGACCTCATGCAACCCCAGCTGATGGATCCTGGCTGTTGGCACGTGTGCCCAGGCGTTGCTCAGGCGTGTGTGACTGTGCGACCCTGTGGACCGTAGCCTCCAGGCTCCTTTGTCCATGTGATTCTCTAGGCAAGAACACTGGAGTGGGTTGCCATTTCCTGCTCCAGGGGACCTTCCAAGCCAGAGACTGAGCTCACGTCTATGTTTCCTGTTGGCAGGCGGCTTCTTTACCGCTGAAACACCTGGGAAGCCCTCCTGGCTGCTGAGAGTCCCCGTAAATGTTGCAATCCTCATTTTTTCCCCTTTCTGTTTTTGTTTTGGACCTAGTTCACAATGAAAAGGCACGCAAAGCAGGAAAAAAAATGCTAATGATCCCAAAATAAAAAACGTGTCCCTTTCTTCCATGGTCTGTCTCAGCTTGCTATGGGTTTACTTACTGTTTTTTATTAATTTTTTATAGTTGATTTACAGTGTACTAATTTCTGCCATAGAGTTTTAGTCATACACACACATGTATACATGCATGTGTATATATATATATATATATATATATATACACAGAGACACACATTCTTTTATAATATTCTCCCCCATTATGGTTTGCCATAGGATATGGATATTGAATACAGTTCCCTGTGCTGCACAGGAGGACCTTGTTGTTTATCCTTTTTACGGATAATAGCTTACATCTGCTAACCCCAACCTCCCACACCCCCTCATTTCTCGGTAAAGTGGGCATTGTGAGAAGTGTGTCTATTCTTTGTCAAAGCCTGGTTTCTGAGGCCCCCACAGCATTCCTTCCTACGTGGAGAGAGTTTTCTTTCTGTTCCCAACACAACAAGGCTTCTCAGCTTCAAGCCTGGCCAATATGAGTGTCGTGGCAAAAAAAAAAAAGAAAAAAGGCAAAACAAAGCAAATACCAAACAAGCAAATCTAGTGGCGGAAGAAAAAAAGACCAGGGTACACAGATAACCTGAGCTCAACCAGATTAACGTAATGAATTGGGGCCAGACTTAGCTTTGGCATTTTCCTGGAAGTTGAGCTTTAGTAAATCACCGGCCTTTTCTAAGAAGTGGCCTCTGAAACCCAATCCAGGTGATTTGATGTCGCCCCTTTCGATTAACGCTGTCTTGTCAGGAGTCCAAGCTGGCGCTCCAGACCATTCGCAGGAGGACGGTCCTGCTGCTCACGGTACTGCTCGCCCTGAATCCAGACCCATCCTGTGTCTGCTCAGAAAGAAGCCTGGGGAGTCCTGTGCTCCGGAGGAGGGCTGCCACCTGCCATGTTCCTGGCGACCCCCCACCCCTCTCCTCTGCTGGGGGCTGTCCTGGAGGGTGGGGAGACAACCTCCCACAACCTGGGTTCAGGGCCAGAGCTGACAGAACCAGCATCCTGAGTTGAAAGGGAGTTCCCAGCTTGAACGGTTCAGCCTTTTGGAAATCAGGGCTTATAGATAGACAAGTCCCACCAGTAATATTCAGGTTTCTTTAAAAAATATATATTATTTTATTCATTTATTTTTGCCTGTGCTGGGTCTTTGTTGCTACGTGAGCTTCTCAAGCTCCTCCCTCGCTGCGGTGAGCGGAAGCTCCTCCCTTGTTGCAACGACGGGCTTCTCCCGTTGCAGAACATGGGCTCTAGGCACGTGTACTGAGCAGCTGTGACTCCCCGACTCTAGACCACAGCCTCAATAGTTGGGGCTCATGGGCTTAGTTGCTGCTCGGCATGTGGAATCTTCCCAGACCAGGGATCCAACCTGTGTCTCCTGCATTGGCAGGTGGATTCTTTACCAGTGTGCCACCAGGGAAGCTCGTATTCACCTTTCTTATTTAAGCCAAGCTTCACAGGCTAGAGACCTCAGGAATTCATAAATAAGTGCATGAATATGTATTTGTGTGTGAACATGTGTGTCTGCTGCATGCGTGCTAAGTCGCTTCAGTCGTGTGCTCTCTTTGTGACCTATGGACTGTAGCCCACCAGGCTCCTCTGTCCCTGGGATTCTCCAGGCAAGAATGCTGGAGTGGGTTCCCATTTCCTCCTCCAGGGAATTTCCCTGATCCAGGGACTGAACCTTCATCTCCCTCATCTTCTGCACTGGAGATCTCAAATCTCCTAGGCAGATTCTTACCAGTAGCACCACCCACGTGTCTACTAGTTACAAATAAAAGCAAGATAACAGAGGCACAAATAGGACTATTAAGTTGCTGCTTTAAAAGAGAATATGGCAGAGATTCAGTTAACGTGAACTCCCCCAAATAAAAATGGACAGTTCCTCATTTCCGGTTGTGTTGCTTTTGCTTTTGTTTTTTTTTTCCCCTGGCATTCAATAAACGTTTGTTGCATTACAAAGTAAACAGATTCAGGCAACTTATTGCTCCCCATTTTTTAAATTGAAGTAAAGTTTATTTACAGTGTTGTGTTAGTTTCAGGCATACAGAAAGCTGATTAAGATATATGTATATACATATTTTTCAGATTTTTTCCATAATAGGTTATTGCAAGATATTGAACACAACCCCCTGTGCAATATAGTGGGGCCTTGTTATTTTGTATGAAGTAGTATGTGTCTGTTCACCCCAAACTCCTTACTTTGGGGTTTTGAAAAGCATTTCTCAAGTCACTGGACATAGTAAGAAATCTCTCCTTAAACTATCAAAGGAAAAAAACTAAGGTATTTTTGGATGCTCCCTCTCCTTGTTTGAAACCTTGTTTCCCACCTGGGTGCGGGCACGCAGGGACCTCTCAGCTGTCCCCATTCATCATCGCGTGAGACGAGCGTTCGTCTAAGTTTTGCAGTCAGGTGTTTGTTTTCCAAAAAGCCTGAGAGGTGAGACACACGGTTCGACTTAAGAGTGTGGTGTGACTGCATCGGGAAGCAGTGAAACCACGCGACGATGCAGCATCACATCACCATGGCAACCGGTGGAAATAATGGCCCCCTTCGGGAATAAAAGAGATCTCAAATCCTGTTGCAGGCAAGTAGCACTGGTTGTCTGCAGTAGAGATGGTTTCCGATGATTGTTTCAGACATTCCTTATCAGCAGAAAATGAACGAGAAGTAGTGTTTCCAGAAAATGAATGGATTTACAGACAAGTAACGTGATCATCTAAGACGCCTGGGAAGGCAGGGTGACGCCTGACTAGCCGACGCGGAGGTGCCAAGGGCATTCGGTGCACGCTGCTCTCCAGGAGCTGCTGGAAGCCTGGTCAGTGGTCCTGCCGCACAGGACAGGACTGTGGTCACCCTGTGCTTCTGTCTTTCCTGGCCTTTCCACCTCGGGATTTTTGCTTTATTGGAGGCAGAAATAACTGGGGCTTCAATGCAAGAGTATATAACTCCCTACCACAGTCCTTGACATATAGGAAGTACTCAGTGAACAGAACTTCAGATCAAATTCTCAGGACAAGGAAGTCAGAGCTTGGGGCGGGTGGTAGGAAGTGTAACAGTATTGACCACAGGGATGATGGAGCAGGACGTCGGCGAACCATCCTCTAGACGCTGTGTGCTGCTTTGGCGTGCTGGCTGGGTCCAGGCTCCTTCCGAAAGGTGTGTAACTGGTTAGACCTGTCTGTACAACTTGGTGCCTCCTGGCTCTAATAAACCCGTCCAAGGGGAAGGCAGTTCCTTTATGAAGGGGCCACATTTCCGGGCATACAGCTCAACCCATAGAATGTGAAAGAAAGAAGCTCCGTTTAAAACAAAACAAAACAAAACAAAACAAAACTTTAATGCAAAAGAAGAACTTGGTCAGAATAGGCAGCTGCAACTGGAGCTTCAGATTTTCAGATAACAGACTGGAGAGTAAAAACTGGGGGTCCATTTCCCCTTTCCCTTTGCGAAGTGCTGTAGAGAGAAAGCAGATCTTTCTGTTATAAGTCCTGTTATAAGCAGCATCGTGCCTGAAATAGAATTTCCTCCAAGCTGAGTGGGAACTCTAGAATAAAAGATTTCTACCTTGGAAGCCTGTCTGGGGAAAGGCACGCACCATACACGTGCTAGAGTTTTCCTTCAGGTTTTCTTCGCTTTCTGTTGCATTTCAGTTTTGTTTCACCTTGAAGGAATTCAGGGGGGAGGAGAACACTGGTGGCAACTTTTATTTGGAAAGGAAATCTGCAGCGTGCGGGACTCAGACGGGTCTTGCCGTGCCCTTTCTTGCTCTCTTCGGGCTGTGAGCCCTGCTGCTTCTGGACGCCCGGTGCCTTCTCTGCTTCTGCCCTTCCGAGCACAGTGCACCGGCCGGCTTTGATGACCCAGCTGGGACCGCTGACTGCGGCAGCCAGCAATCGAGATGCCTTTCCTTCAGGCGGACTGTTTCTCCACCAACCTTGCTTCCTGATTTATTTTAAACTTACAAAAAAAAAAAAAGAGAGAGAGAGATACAACACCAGTGCAAATTATAATTTTATTTGTGAGTGCTGATTTCCACTAGAGATGCGCAATCTCTCCTGACACTGCTGGATTTTGGGCTCTGATTTCTGATGACATAGTCTGGGCACTGGCAGCTGCTAGCTTCACAAGGAGGACTACAGAGGGAATACCCACGTAAATTATGTATCGCCTTTCACATCAGTAGCCTGCCTGGAAATGTTCAGATTGTCAGCCAGCGAGACTCCGGTGCCGAGGACATGGGTTTGAATGAGTTGATCACCTCGGGGCTGTTCAGAAAGCCTTGCTCTGTGAGTATCAGGGGATGCGGAACACAGATGGCAAAAGGGATTTCCGGAAGCTTCTTTATGTCTCTGGCTAGGTTGGGAGAAAAAGGCATTTTCCAACAGCTTTTAAAATGTAATATCTAATGTTGCCTCTCGCTGTTAATTTAGGGATGTCATAGCAATTCTATTCCCAGTCAGGTTTGTCTATTTACCAGTTTGTAAAACGTAACATCCGTGTAGGTGGTGAGTGAACAGTTTTGTCCAAAGGATTTGTGCAGATTTTATGTCTTCCTGTGCGTTAAATTGCTGTTTAATATGAAAGTCCTTTCTCCTTGCTTAAAATATATCTAAATGTTCTTTAAGCAAAGAGAACGTACTTAAAATTTTTTCCCAGTCAGGTTTGTCTATTTACCAGTTTGTAAAACGTAACATCCGTGTAGGTGGTGAGTGAACAGTTTTGTCCAAAGGATTTGTGCAGATTTTATGTCTTCCTGTGCGTTAAATTGCTGTTTAATATGAAAGTCCTTTCTCCTTGCTTAAAATATATCTAAATGTTCTTTAAGCAAAGAGAATGTACTTAAAATTTTGGATATGTATCTTTCAGCTAATGTGGAAACTGTAAAGATATTTTAGGAAATATTTGACACGAAAACTGACTAACCAATTAAAAAAATGGGAGAAAGATTTTCTTTTCTGTTTTTTTTTCCTTCCTCTCTTCCTCCCTTCTCCCACTGTTCTTTTTTTTCTTCCTTTCCTTCTTTCTGTCCTTCATTGTCTCTCTCTCTTTCCTTTTCTTTCTCCTGCAGCTTCTATTGAGACTGCATCATTTTCTAGTTGCATCTGTTCTCACAGAGACTGTATCTTTGATGGATATTCAGATTACTTTTCAACAGCTTGTGCTACTTGCCCTTGAATGATTTTGGATACATATGGTGAGGACAGGGTTACTGATGAGAGGAACAAATACTAGGCTGCATCCTCTGAAGTGTTTCATTTAAATCAGTTTCTCCTGGGATGTCAGTCTTTCCCAGCAAAGTACAGGGAACCCCTCCAGGCTCCTGCACACTCCTCTAGGGACCTCAGGTCCTCTCAGCGTTACCATTAACGACTCAACCTGCTCACTCGGGGTCATGCACAGAGGCAGGAAGCTGCTGGGTCAGGGAGCGCTGACCTCCTCCCTGGGAGCACTCCCTCCCCACCTGTTAGAAGGGCACCCCAGCAACATCACCAATGGGATCTACAGCTCACCTTAAATTTGGCCTTTTCATTGCCGACTGCACTGTGACAGCACACTGGGGGAGTTCACGTTAGAAAGGCTGGAGTGAGAAGCTTCGAAGTCCTTACCTCTTATACGGAAAGCCCGCTGTCACCTTCCAAACAACTTTGGTGTAGCCGGGCTGTGCTTTGTTTCAGAGGAGTGTGTGTGTGTGTGTGTGTGTGTGTTGTGTATGGGACCGCACACAGAGAAGAGTGAGGGACCACTTCTACGGGAGGTGGCAGCAAAGAGCATCCAGTTATAAATTCCTGTTCTTTCACACTAAGTGGTGACATCCTAAAAACAGGCTCTGAATAAGGAAAACCTGCCTTGTTTCTCGCGTAGTACTTTTAAAAAGAATCATTTATTTATTATTCTTGGCTGTGCTGGCTCTTCCTTGCTGTGCGGGGTTTTTCTCCGGTTGCGGCTTCTCGCTGCAGAGGCTCCGCTCCTTGTGCGCGCGGGTTCTTGGGTGCGCGGGCTCTGTCATCGCGGCTCCCAGGCTCCAGAGCTCAGGCTCAGTAGCTGCGGCCAGTGGGTTAGTTGTCTTGCAGCACGTGGGTCTTTCCTGGCCCAGGGATTGAATCTGTGTCCCTTGCGTTGGGAGGAGGATCGTTAACCACTGGATTCCGCCAGGAAAGCCCTTTCCAAAGTACTTTGTCCCAATCAGGCATACAGTGAGATTTTATATGATTTTACTCCTTTGGATGCGATTTAAATCCCACCCTCCCTCAGTGTGGCTTTGGGGCCAGTAAGGTGGCCAGGGATGCTCCTGTTCTGTCCACCAGATACTGGGCTGGCTTGGGACCCCCACTCCCCCTGAGGAACCGCCTTCACAACACAGGCAGAGACCCGTGTCTTCCATTTCCTGCCCTGGGGACCTCCCGGGGGCTCCCGGGCTCTTGGGAGATGTGAATGGGAACATTCTCAGCACGAGGGACCACGGAACCTGTACCAGTCAGCCCCCGGTGGGCAGGGCAGACCTGCGGCGGCTTGATGTTCACCTGTAATAAGGGGTGTCGGGGCCGAAGAGCTTGTGGTCTCACCTGGCTTCGCAGTAACAAACTCCCTTACGCCTTTGGCCCTCCTGTCTGACATCTGCAGGCTGCGCCTTGGGACTCATTTCCAGGCTGTGCCCCTGGGCAGCGCCCCACCAGCCCTCCTCCCTTCCCAGATCCAGGGCCCAGGGCCTACAGAGCAGAGAGCTGAGCCGTAGCAGAGTACGAACGCCCCGCTTAGCGGACTGCACTAGTCAGCCCCCGGTGGGCAGGGCAGACCTGCGGCGGCTTGATGTTCACCTGTAATAAGGGGTGTCGGGGCCGAAGAGCTTGTGGTCTCACCTGGCTTCGCAGTAACAAACTCCCTTACGCCTTTGGCTCTCCTGTCTGACATCTGCAGGCTGCGCCTTGGGACTCATTTCCAGGCTGTGCCCCTGGGCAGCGCCCCACCAGCCCTCCTCCCTTCCCAGATCCAGGGCCCAGGGCCTACAGAGCAGAGAGCTGAGCCGTAGCAGAGTACGAACGCCCCGCTTAGCGGACTGCACCCCCCGTTTGCTTACCTGTGCTGGAGCCCACGCCGCGGACAAGTGAGGAGGGTGTCGCTGAAAGTGTGTGGAAAGGTGCAGGAGGGCTCTGGAGGGTTCCAGGTCAGGGCGACGGTGCTCTTCAGGGGCACGTGGCAGTGGGCTCACTCCCTCCAGGTCCCAGTGATTGGAAACGGGGTCCTGGGAGAGAACGTGACTGCGGGCGGGCTGGGGGAAGGCGGCGAGGAGGGTGCCCTCCGTCATCCCCATCTCCTCGCTCCCTCCGTCATCCCCATCTCCCCGCTCCCTCCGTCATCCCCATCTCCTCGCTCCCGACACCCGCCCGGCACACAGCAGGCGCTCACGCAGCCGTCTCTGCGTCTCTGCATACATGAAAGCGAGCTGGCGAAGGAAGCAACATCCGTTGGCTCTGAGATGTTTGGGGGCGATCACGGCTCACGTGTGATGTGTTTTGTCTTCCTTCAAACACGCGTGCATAGCTCCTCGTTTGAAGCGCGGGAAAGTGCTGCAGGCTTTGAATCAGACGCGGAGTCCAAATCCTGAGCCATCACTCCCTTGCTTTGAGACTCCGGGGGTGACTTGACCCCTGTAAGGGCGTAGTTCCCTCTGTAGTGGCCGAGGGAGCAAGATGAGAAGATTCTTGCAAAGTGCTCAGCAAGCCTCCTGGCCCTCAGTGGACTCCGTAGAATGTCCCTATTTTTATTTCTTTCTTCATGTTCTCCTAATTGCACTGGGCAGCAGTCATTTGTATTTCTTAGGGAAATACATTTTAAAAGTCAGTCGTGCTCAGGGAAAACAGACTCTTAAAAATGTTTTCTAAGGCATTAAAAACAAATAGTAGCACCGGCGATTTTAAGCGCAGCCTGTGTGGTTTCCATTTCAGAACTGAACTCAGTCGCATTCATCCTGTTAATAGGGTTTAAAAATATTTTTTAAAGGAGGCAGCACAGTACTGTAAGCAACTTTAAGTCTAAAATCATCTTGCAGAGCCAGGAATTGGAAGTGTGTTTTATTCCATCCATTTGTGGCCGTTCACACGTGGACATAAGGCGCTGGGGTTCTGCTGGGTTTGAAAATGAGACCCAGCTTAATTAGTATAAATGTTGCCGTGTAACTTCTAATCATGAGTGTAATTTGCAATTCATGCTCACCATGTAATTTAGCACAATGGGACCTGCAGAATGTAGGACTAGTATTTAATCAAGAGAAATGATTAATGCAGCAATGGGTGGAGTGTGGAGACTGGGATCCTGTATAGAAGCCCCACGTGCCCACTGGGATATTCGTCAACAGCCCCATTTCCAGCACCCCTCACGTCCCCACCCAGAGGACACTGTGTCAGCTCCTGAGCTGTATCACTCAATATTCTTGTGCCTCAGTGTCCTCACCTGTGAAGCGGGGACAGCAGGGGTCCTGATCTCTTATTGTTGCTGTAAGGATCAAATGAGTGAGCAGCAGAAAGCCCTGGGTGCACAGCACTCGACCAATGTCAGGTGCACTCCCTTCTCTGAATGTTCTCTGTTGTTGCTGTTCGATTGTTTAGTCGAATCTCTTTGTGACCCCATGGACTGCAGCACGCCAGGCTCCCCTGTCCTGCACTATCTCCTGGAGTCTACTCAAACTCATGTCCATTGAGTCGGTGATGCCATCCAGCCATCCCACCCTCCGTCGTCCCCTTCTCCTCCCGCCTTCAATCTTTCCCAGCATCAGGGTCTCTTCTAATGTTTTTATTCATGGGGGTCTTGGAAGCCAGCCTGGTGCCCGTTACCCCAAAGTACACTACGTGGCGATCCTGGGATGCTCTGTCTTTACTGAGGTAGAATTCACATAACCAAAAGCTAGCCACTTTAAGGAGTACAGTTCAGCGGCCTTTATTACCTTCATAATGTTGTGAAGCTGTTGTGTCTGCCTAGTTCAGCACATTTTCATCACCCCAAGGGACCCTCTCTACTCATTAAGCAGATAATCCCTGTTTCCCCCTCGCCCAAGCCCCTGGCGATCACACATCTGATTTCTGTCTCTCTTGATTGCTGTAGATTGGTGGACTCTGCTATTTCACAGGAATGAAATCAGACATTCGGTGAGCTTCTCGTCTGGTCCGTTTCACCCCCCTTTGTGTTCTGGGGGGTCACCCCCGCTGTAGCAGGTGTCTGTGCCTCGTTCCTTTGCGTGGCTGCCTCATAGCTCATTGTACGCGCTTGCCACAGTTCCATTTAGCTTATCCGTTCATCGGTTGATGGATGTTTGGGTGGTCTTTTGCCTTCTGACTGTGGCAGAGAGCGTTGCTATGGATATTGGTGTACAGGTTCTTGTGCTCCTGATTTAAGTTCTCTTGGATGTATACCTAAGAGTGGAGTTACTGGGGACAGAGCGGTTTCACTGTTGGAGGAATCCACCGACTGTTTCCACAGCAGCTGCACCATTTTGCATTCCCACCAGCAAAGTATAAGGATCCCTGTGCCTCCATATTCTTACCAGCATTTGCTGTTTTCTGTTAATTTTTTAAGTCCAGCCATTTTAGTGGGTGTGAGTGGTATGTTATTGTGGTTTTGTTTTGGTTTATTTCTCTTTCCTGGTGGCTCACACAGTAAAGAATCTGCTTACAAGACAGGAGACACAGGTTCCATCTCCAAATCAGGAAGGTCCCCTGGAGAAGGAAACAGCAACCCACTCCAGTATTCCTGCCTGGGAAATCCCATGGACAGAGGAGCCTGGCAGGCTACAGTCCCTGGGGTTTCAGAGAGTCAGCCGTGAGTGACAGGCGGGCACTTTTGGTTTAAATTTCCCTGACAGTTAGTGACGCTGAGCATCTTTTCATGTGCTCGTTGGTCATCTGTGTATCTTCTTTGGAGAAACACCTATTCAAGTCCTGTATCTATTTTTTAAGGTCATTTGTTTTCCTGTTGTTGAGGGTTGAGGGCCCTTCGTATATTGTGGATGCTAGTTCCTTATCAGATATGTAATTTGCAAATACATCTTCCCATTCTACAAGGTATCTTTTCGCATTCTTGCTCGGGCCCTTTGATGCATGCAAGTCCTGAGATGGTTTTCGGTAGCCACAGAACACAGCAGCAAACAACTCTGAATCAGAAAGGGAGAAAGCCCTTTCCTCCTTTGTTCCCTTCCAGGCTTCCTCTTGCTCAAAGGGAGAGGCCCGGTTTGATGTCACTGTGTCTTCAAAGCCTGTTGAACAGGCTTTGGCCCAAGAGCCTTCCTCCTCGGGGCCAGTGTTTAGTGCAAATGTCTTCCCCTTCCCCACTGTACTGATTGTTAAGATCATCTCTATATATGCTAACAAGACTGGTTTTCTTATTTATGCTAATGAGGATTTCCTTTTAGATACATGTATTTGGTTTGTTTTGGGCTTCCCTTGTAGCTCAGTCGGTAAAGAATCTGCCTGCAGGGCAGGAGACCGGGGTTTGATCCCTGGGTCAAGATCCCTGGGTCCCTTCTCCCTTCTCCCCTAGAGAAGGAAATGGCCACCCATGCCAGTAACCTTGCCTGGAAAATCTCACGGACATAGGAGCCTGGTGGGCTGCAGTCCATGGGGTTGCAAAGAGTCAGGCACGACTGAGCCGCTGACACTAATGAGTGGATGGCGAGACAGATCTTATGATGCTGATAGGAGGACACAGGCGCGTGGGAACCGCTTCTGAAGGCCGCTGGGCAGAGAGCGGGGCGTGTGGGCTGGCCCTCTCGGGAAGGGGTGCAGGGTGGACGGCAGGCACCAGGCTGACCAGCCCTAGGAGAGCAACCTGGCTGCCCCCACTGCCTCCCCGTGTGCCCCAGGGGCCGCACCCAACACGGCTTCTCGTGGCTCCTCACCGAATTCTCATGATTGCCCAACGAGGTAAAGGAGGCCTTGACCTTCAGGGTGGGCAGACGGAGCGAGTGAAAGGTGGAAAGTTAACGGCAAGGAGAATGTGAAAGGTTGATGACCGATGGGCCTGGGAGAGGAGGAGGGAGGAGGTCCGGAAGGACCGGGAAGGATCCCACGGCCAGTGGAGGGGGAGACCGGCTGACAGGGAGCTAGAGGCATTTCAGAAACACCGTCACAGCGACCTTAGCTCGGTGTCTGTGCCCATTTCCCAGGCTGCTGTAGGACATGAGCACAGACTCGGTCACTAACGGCAGAAATGCTTCTCTCACAGGTCTGGAGGCTGGACCTCTGAAATCAAGCTGTCAGGAGGGCCCAGCTTCTTTGAAAGCTCCAGGGGAGGGTCCCCCCGGCCTCCTCCAGCTCGTATGGACCCTGGCAGTTCTTGGCTTGTGGCTGCAGCGCCTCAGTCTCTGCCTCCGTCTTCACAAGGTGTTTTAGAAAAAGAAAAAAATCCAGCCTTTCTTTCCTCCAGTACGTCTCCTTCACGTCTGCACAGGTCTTGTCACTTCTGACGCTCCTGGCCCCAGAATGTATGGAGGTTCTCAAACAGCTAGCGGTTCCCCTGCCCCGAGCAGTTCTCTGTGACATCAGCTGGGCCCCCTGCAGTGGAACTGGATTCTGACATCATCTGGAAATGGCTCACATTCCCCGGGTGAAGGGCTCAGTTCCCAGAGACCGCTCCCTCGTCAGATGCCAGTTGTAAGTCCAGGTTGTCGTCTGGGCTTCAGACTGATCAGCTCGAAAGCAAAGGTTCCCACAAGCCCCTCCTTGGGCTTGGTTAATTTGCCAGGTCAGCTCACAGAACTCAGCACATTTCCCAGCTTATTGGAGGATGCGATAAAGGATACAGATGAATAGCCAGATGGAGAGAGGCACGGGCCCAGGTCTGGGGGAGAGGCACACGGCCAGTTCCGAGTGTAGCAGCTTCTGTCCCCGGGGAGCTGGGGGTTGTCACCCAACTCATGTACCAGTGTGCTCACCCCACCTGGGAGCGCTCCAAAGCCCACACTCTTGGGATTGTTTTATGGAGGCTTCATCACCAGGCATTGTTGTTGTTCAGGTGCCAAGTCATGTCCAACTCTTAGCGACCCCATGGACTGTAGCACACCAGCCCTCCCCATCCTCCGCTATCTTCCAGAGCTTGTTCAAACTCATATCGATTGAGTCAGTAATGCCATCCAACCGTCTGATCCTCTCCTTTTCCTTCTGCCTTCATCTTTCCCAGCTTCAAGGTCTTTTCCAGCTCTTTGCATCAGGTAGCCAAAGTATTGGAGCTTCAGCATCAGTCCTTCCAATGCATATTCAGGGTTTATTTCCTTTCTGATTGACTGGTTCAATCACAGTCGTGTTCGACTCTTTGAGACCCCATGGACTTAGCACATGAGGCTTTCTTGTCCTTCACCATCTTCTGGAGTTTGCTCGAATTCATGTCCACTGAGTCGCTGATGCTGTCCAACCATCTTGTCCTCTGCCTCCCTCTTCTTTTGCCTTCAGTCTTTCCCAACATCAGGGTCTTTATCTCTGTTCCCAGAACTCTGTCCCTTCTCAAGATAATAAGGGGGAGAGAGGATAAAAACATCAAGCTTCTAATCAGAGGCTGGTCTTTCCAGTGACTGGTCCCATTCAGGAGCCCACGCAGAGTTGCCTCATTAGAGCAACGCCCATCAGCCAGGCCTTTGAAAGGGTTTTAGGAGCCCTGTGTCAGAAACCAGGGTCAGAGATTAAATAATAGAATCAAAGATGATTCTAGGGTTCTTATCACTTAAGACATTCCAAGAGCTTTAAGGGAAATTATAGGACTTCCCTGTAGCTCAGACATTAAAGACTGATTGCAGTGCAGGAGACCTAGGTTCAGTCCCTGGGTCAGGAAGACCCTCTGGAGAAGGGAATGGCAACCCACTCCAGTATTCTTGCTTGGAGAATCCCATGGACAGAGAAGCCTGGAGGGCTACAGTGTGAGGGTCACAAAGAGTCAGACATGACTGATTGACTAACACACTTATGCCAGGAGCCGGGATGAAGATCACATGTGTATCACACGTTATGAATCATCCATGTTCTTCTCTGTGTGCAGCTTTCCTCTCCTTATAAGGCCACCACCCATTAGATTAGGGCCCACCCTCGTCCATTATGGCCTCATCTTAAAATGAAAAGCTCTGTTTTCATCTGCAAAGACTGTTATTTCCCAAGAGGCCACAATCTGAGGTTCTGGGCAGACAGGAATTTGGGGGGAACACGTGTTACAAGTAGGCTGTCTGTCCTTTTCCACTGCAGGTCTAGGGGGCAGGGATGATATTATTGGGTTTCCTAAGACCAAAGGAAGCTATGGCAAACCTTGACGGTGTATTAAGAAGCAGAGACATCACTTTGCTGACAAACGTCCCTGTAGTCAAAACTAATGTTAACATCTGTTAGTGCCAAGCCACTTCATGGTTTTTCCAGGAGTCATGTATGGATGTGAGACTTGGACCATAAAGAAAGCTGAGCTCTGAAGAGTTGATGCTTTCGAATTGTGGTGTTGAGAAGACTCTTGAGAGTCCATTGGACTGCAAGGAGATCCAACCAGTCAATCTTAAAAGATATCAACCCTGAGTACTCATTAGAAGGACGGATGCTGAAGTTGAAGCTCCAATACTTTGGCCACCTGATGTGAACTGACTCCCTGGAAAAGACTCTGATACTGGGAAAGAACAAGGGCAAGATTATAAAGGGATGACAGAGGATGAGAAGGTTGCATGGCATCACGGACTCAATGGACATGAATCTGAGCAAACTTCAGGAGACAGTGGAGGAGAGCAGAGCCTGGAGTGCTGCAGTCCATGGGGTTACAAAGAGCTGGACATGACTGAGCAACTGAACAGCAAGACCAGAGTGAGTCCCTGGCCCTTCTCTCTGGAGCTCCGGCCTCAGTGGGGATTGGCACTTGTGAGGGTCACAAAGAGTCAGACATGACTGATTGACTAACACACTTATGCCAGGAGCCGGGATGAAGATCACATGTGTATCACACGTTATGAATCATCCATGTTCTTCTCTGTGTGCAGCTTTCCTCTCCTTATAAGGCCACCACCCATTAGATTAGGGCCCACCCTCGTCCATTATGGCCTCATCTTAAAATGAAAAGCTCTGTTTTCATCTGCAAAGACTGTTATTTCCCAAGAGGCCACAATCTGAGGTTCTGGGCAGACAGGAATTTGGGGGGAACACGTGTTACAAGTAGGCTGTCTGTCCTTTTCCACTGCAGGTCTAGGGGGCAGGGATGATATTATTGGGTTTCCTAAGACCAAAGGAAGCTATGGCAAACCTTGACGGTGTATTAAGAAGCAGAGACATCACTTTGCTGACAAACGTCCCTGTAGTCAAAACTAATGTTAACATCTGTTAGTGCCAAGCCACTTCATGGTTTTTCCAGGAGTCATGTATGGATGTGAGACTTGGACCATAAAGAAAGCTGAGCTCTGAAGAGTTGATGCTTTCGAATTGTGGTGTTGAGAAGACTCTTGAGAGTCCATTGGACTGCAAGGAGATCCAACCAGTCAATCTTAAAAGATATCAACCCTGAGTACTCATTAGAAGGACGGATGCTGAAGTTGAAGCTCCAATACTTTGGCCACCTGATGTGAACTGACTCCCTGGAAAAGACTCTGATACTGGGAAAGAACAAGGGCAAGATTATAAAGGGATGACAGAGGATGAGAAGGTTGCATGGCATCACGGACTCAATGGACATGAATCTGAGCAAACTTCAGGAGACAGTGGAGGAGAGCAGAGCCTGGAGTGCTGCAGTCCATGGGGTTACAAAGAGCTGGACATGACTGAGCAACTGAACAGCAAGACCAGAGTGAGTCCCTGGCCCTTCTCTCTGGAGCTCCGGCCTCAGTGGGGATGGCACCTGGGAGTCCCTGAGCACAGTTTCACAGACCGAGGAAAAGCAGACACTCACAGGCAAGGATAAATCCAAGCACAAGAATTTTACACACAGTCAACTTCTACATGCTCCTTAGGTACTTAACTAACTTTGACTTGAAAAATCACTACTTAATTTAAGTCTGTTTCCTCCTGTCTGAGCCAAGAAGAAATCAGGAGGTTCATAGTCTTTCAAGCTTGCTAAATTGCTATGTAGCTTTTAGATACACATGTGATGGAGCAATACGGATGCGATGTTGATACAGGACTTTCAATAGCTTCCCTGCATGGAGTTGGGAGATGCCTGATCAGGGCTCCTGTCCTCTCTTTCTGTTTGGGTGACTTTGCCAGAGCCGGGATACAGCAGGACAGCAATCAGCAGGCCTTTGAGTGGATGGAACGATGGAAGAAGCCTCTGCCAGGAAAATGAAGCCCCCGGCCCCCCAGGACTGTGCCAAGTCCCATGAAAGACTCTTTCACCAGAAAAGATTCTTCTTTCTGTGACAGCTCTGCCTTAAAGCATTCTCCTCTCTGCTCCTTCCCTCCATCTCCTCATCAGTTCAGTTCAGTTCAGTCGCTTAGTCGTGTCCAACTCTTTGTGACCCTGTGGACTGCAGCATGCCAGGCCTCCCTGTCCATCACCAACTCCCAGAGTCCACCCAGACTCATGTCCGTTGAGTCGGTGATGCCATCCAACCATCTCATTCTCTGTCATCCCCTTCTCCTCATGCCTTCAATCTTTCCCAGCATCAGGGTCTTTTCCTATGAGTCAGTTCTTCACATCAAGTGGCCAAAGTATTGGAGTTTCAGCTTCAGCATCAGTCCTTCCAATGAATATTCAGGACTGATTTCCTTAAGGGTGGACTGGTTGGATCTCCCTGCGGTCCAAGGGACTCTCAAGAGTTTTCTCCAACACCACATTCAAAAGCATCAATTCCATGCTCCTTGTTTAAAAGAGACTCGGTCTGAGACAGCCACCATCAGCATCATCATGCATGAGGCAGTCAGCCTTTGCTTGACCTCAGTGTTTCTAAACGTGGTTGAATAAACTCAACTCTCAGGGCCCATTTCCTATTTTCCTGTTACCTGTCTGCCTTGCAGATTGCGACATTCATTTCCTTTGACGTTTCTTTTCTTCCTTTCTGGGGAGTAACAGAACAAGGAGTCTTTCTCAAAGGACATAAAGTCCTGTGATTCTATGTAGATAAATATTTGAGGAGATGCATCTGGGAAGCCTGGCGTACTACAGTCTGTGGGGTCACAAAGATTCGGGCACGACTAAGCAGCTGAGCAACAAGCTGGTGTGTATAGAGATAACCGATTGAAGAAAACTCAACTCGGGTGTTTTGGGGTAAACCTTTGACCCGTTTCATTCCCTCAATGAGCAAATATTTATTAAGTACTTATTTTTATGATGCAGGATCATTTCCCAGGTACAGTAGATGAGAGGAAGTATCTGAGCTGATCTGTTTGGGATCTCAAACCCACAACATGTTAACATCCGTTAGTGCCAAACCAATTCATGGGGTTTTTTTCCCTTTGGTCATATTGGTGGTAGGAGAGTTAAAGTAAATATTTTCGGGAAATTTTTGGAATTTATAGAATGTGTGTCCATTTATCTTGAAAGGAAATGCTTGTCAGTTTAGATGGAGTCTCCTGTTCCCTATGCCTGTCCTGATAAAATCTTACAGTGTTTCAGAATACTTCCCAGGTCTGGTGAGCTCATTTTGACCTCAGAGATGTGGTTTTCCAGTGTCCGGCTGTTGGAGAGTAACTGGACTCGAATCCAGGTTCCGCCATCCTATGGGTGTGTGGCTTTGGGCAGGTTACTTAACCTCTCTGTCCTCAAAGTCCTCTGCTGCAGGGCAAGCATGCGAGAGCCCGTACCATCTCAGAGAGCTGCCGTGAGCGTCACACGTGTTTATGTGTAGAGTGCTCGGACCCGTGTCTTGAGCCAGAGAAGGTGCTCTGTGACGTCAGCACCACGGCCAGCCTCTGCATCCTTACCTGACCCTCACCTGCACGGCTCACTGTGCTTCTGGAAATGCCTGTCTCTGAAATATGGGCTCGTGTTCTTTCTCGGGTACCCACGTGCTGCATGGCTGAACTTCCTACTCCCAGTGCTGACTTGGGGTGGAACTCGGAGCTCAGGGACCTCCTCGCTGTTCCCAGGGCTGGCACGGGGCGGGGGGCGGGGGCAGACAGCTCCCCTCTGGGAAAGAAGGCTGCCCTCACCCCCACCCTGGGGACACTGTGGCCAGCTCCGTGCTGTGTGCGCCTGCCCGGGACAGTGCACAATAGGGCCGCATGAAGACCCCTGGCGTCCAGGACGCGAGCTGTCTGGGTCGGTCTAGGGCACCCTTGAGAGCCTGGTATAGCCATGCTTGGCAGATCCTGCTGGTGGGTGGATGAACACCAGGCGGCTCACTGTCCCAGACAAGCAGGGCCTTCCGGGGGCTTTATGCCTCTGGGACTAAAAACTGAGGCCTCTCATAGGTTTCCTTCCCTTACTCAGAGTTTAAGTCTAAATGGAAGGATTCTAAATGAAATGGATTCTGTTGCTTCTGTTTGGCTGCCTCTGAGCTGAACATATTTTTTAAGTGTTTATCCACATTCCAGAAAGGGTGGAAAGGCTCTCTTATCTTACAGACTCTCCCCCTGGTCTCCTGAGGTCATTGATTTGTCATTTTACAAACTCAGAGAGGGCACGAGCTGGCCCAGGGGCACACAGCCAGTGGGCCAGAGCTCGGGTTGCCAACTGGTGGTCCAGGCTGCTTCCACTGACTTCTCTGCTGCTGGGAGAGCGGCTGTGGTTGAAAGGATGCTGGAAGAAATGCAATAATTGGGGATTTTAAAACTGGGGTTCTCCATTTCCCTAATTGTGTAATGCCATTAATTAGATTCAGGGTGATTTATTTAGCCTGTATCTGCTGAGTCAATTCTCAAATGAAGACTCAAATTTCTCTCTTGTACCACACTGGTGACCTCACCTCTATCCATCCCTCCTAGTCAAGTGGACACACAGGGGATCGTCCAAGCTCTGATGCTTTGGGAGAGAAAGAGGATGCTTGAAAATTAGGCTGGAGACAGGCATAACTGAGATCGCAGGGCAAGCAGGGCGTGTGGCCCCTCTGCTCACGGTGAGGAGGGGCATTCATTTGGCCAGTCCTCCTGGGCAGCCCCCCGGGGCCCAGATTCTGTGATGGTCGTGAGCCGGGCGCATGTCCCAGCCTGGAGACCCGGCGGGTTCAGAGCCCTTGTTCACGCATTTTCTTCACTCGGGGCCTGGCCGGAGCCTCACGCAGCGATGACTGCACACTGGACAGGTGATCTCTTCCGGAAAGTGGCAGGCCGGGGGGCCCTGAGGCCAGCCCGGGAGGCGGGAGAGAGCAGAGCAGCTTGGTTCCGGAACCGACATTTCCCTTTGAGGAATAAAAAGCTGCCCTCCAGGGGGCACAGGTATGTCACCCCGCCGGGGACAGGCAGACAGGCCGCCCCCACCCTGTCCAGCCTTCTCCACTTGCACAGACCTCCCCTCCTCTCCTCTCTGCCCTCCCAGCCTCTTTCTCTCTCCGTCTCGCTTTCCCTCAAATACAAAGTCATAGCAGTTGTCCTCAATCAGGTTATTAAATAACTGATAACTGATCCCGTCAGTGGAAGGCAGGTGAGGGGCCAGCATGTCCTGGAAGTCTTCCGTCTTAACTGCCTGCCGCTTCTGCCCCTGTCCGCCACTTTGCTTGCATGTACTTTGAGTTGTAGCCCCCAGGGTAATTAATTTTAACGTGTATGGAAGGATCACTGTGGCGGGCGCAAAGCCAATTTCCTGAGCGTGGCACGCTGTCTGATTTATAGCTTCTCGCACTCCAGGCGAGGAACGTCCGTTGTGTGTTAAATTTCTTCACCGACGTAGAGAGGGAGTATCCACAGATTGTAAAATAGAATTCCAGGCTGGGAAATAGGCGTGAGGGACCCGCTGGGGGGAACTCAGACGCATCCCACAGCGCTAGTCACTCAGTAACGCACGGCGGGAAAGCTGATTAGAGAACAGATAATCTCACTGGCGTTGGGGTTGCCCTCCGGGACAGCGCAGGGGCCGGAAACCTCGTTTCCGGGGTGATCCTGGAAGGATGCTGGCCTCAGGAGGTGGGGACCTTCTGAGTCGAGGTCCGGGACGCCCAGCAGGTGCAGGCGGACCGCTCCTTGGCCTCCCCGCCTGCGCCCTCTGCTGGTCATCTCCGCCATTGCCTTCGGGGCTCCAGGGACCGCGCGTGCGTGGACTCAGGGGCCCGCCCCGCCTGCGTTCTTGATGCTTCCAAATTCCAGTGACAGCTGAGTCTGTAAAATAAAAATATAAAATTATAATGCCTGAATCGCTCGAAAGCTTGTTCTTGGACACGCCTATCCCGCTAGGCTTCCGCTTTCGAACTCCACGCTCATTACTGTGTGTCTGTTCCCGTTAGGCTGTGAGCATCTTAGGGGCGCCCTGTACCCGCGAAGGGTACCACCCAGCTGTGAGTGCCTGGAATGCGCTAGCGCAGAGGCGGCGCCCTGAACACCAGGGGTGTAGCTGTGCCCCTCTGCTCAGAGCACACCCCCCGGATCCTAACAGGCAGGCACTGTGCCCCAGGCCACAGAGGCAAAGAAAGTTTCCAGCGGTGAGAGGAGGCCAGGGTGCCCGGGAGACGATCCCAGGTGTGAACCCGTCTCCCGGGCTGGCTGCCTGATGGAGCCTCCCAGTAAACGTCAGGGGCTCTTTGGGGACAGCAAGATGCCTCTGAGGATAGCTGTTGTCCAGTCACTCTGGAGTCCAGCAGATTCCCAATCAATAAACCCAACTTCTTGCCCTCTGCCCATGAGAACAGACACAGCATCCCCAGGACCCAACGGCTGAAATACCCACTGCTACCTCTACCCTGGCTTTGCTGAAGACCCCAGTGAAGCTCCTGGCCAAGGTGGGAGCAGCAAGCGGCCCCAGCTTCAGAAGGGAGCCTGCACATCTGCTTCTCCCAGCAGCCGTGCCACTGACCGCCTGGGTTTCTGCTCAGTTCTGGGGTCATGAGGGTGCACAGACTATGTGTTGGGTGTGGGAGAGGCAGAGTTCCCGGCCCATAGCAGCTCCCCGAAGGTAGGAATGCGCGGCTGCTCCTTGAGGCATCCGCCTCACCCAGGGCGCCGAATGCAAGAGGGGATCAGGCTCCCAAGGGGGCAGGTACCGTCATACCCCACACCCCATCCTGACCCGCTGACGTTCTTTTCAGAGTAAGGCTGGTCCCTGGTCAGAGTAGAAATCCCCTGAAGGCAACATCGCTATCTGATCTTGTTGATTACATAAGGTCTCCTTCTATGCTTTGTGTCCAGGAGACACTCAGTAAATATTTGTTGAATGAATGAACACATAAACAAATCTGTATTACTGGCTACTGGCCGTACTCAAATTAGTGTTCCTTTAAAAATTCATGAGTGCCATAACGTTTCCCAGTGTGGGAGCAAACCATTTCATGAAATAGGCATGAAGTTTCTATTAAAGAGAAGAGTATCTATTTATTAATATTCCCAAAGGGTACCTCCTTTTGGTTTACTGCTGTGTTGCTGTTATAATTTTCCATAATTATATGGTGTTGATTGTAGTTTACCGACAGAGCATCAGTAACGAGAAATGGAAGCCTGGAACTATTTTAGCCTTAAAGTGTTTAGCCTTAGCAGAGGGAAAAGAATCAATTAGCGGAGTGGAAGGTGGCGGAGAGAATAGACTCCCCCAAAAACTGTGGGGAGAGGAAGCATAGAATTGTCCTGTGGATCTGAGCCTGTGTGGTCTAGACAGACACCAGGTAGGATCTATTAGAAAACTGTTGGGATAATTTAGAAACGGAAGGAGAATCTTATTCCTGAGTGCCCCTGGGGCTGGTGGTGGAAAATATCTTGGTAGAAGCAGCTTTCAGGAGTAGGGCCTGTTGAGAAAAGCAATTCTATAAACAAAACAGCTCTGCAGTAGAGAGAGGAGGCCTTTGAAGAGAGGTCCCTGACGGAGGTCTTGTTAATTCTTTCATTGTTGTACAGTAGGTGCCAGTAAGTGATTGAATGAGTAAAGGAGTAAATGCATAAATGGACAGTGGACTTACTGAGATGAGACCCAAATGACCTTGCTTCAGGCGGGAAGTGGGCCAGGCCTTCAGAAGGGACCTTGGTCCCCACAGCCCCACCGGGCACAACAGCGCTGTGTGTCCACCATGGGTGAGGTGTCCAGGGAGGTTTTGGGGGTTATGAGAGATGGAGGGTTCTTTCCTGAGCTGCAATTTGCAGGCAAATTTTTTTTTCCAAATAACCAGAAGTATGGTTATAAATAATTCATGCACATTGTTTCCCAATTAACGTTTTCCAGAAGATGTCGGCACGTCTTTGAAGTCTTTCCCTCTTAAGGGACAGCGACCCACCCTGTTGGGCTGGGCCAGCCTTCTGCCCTAATTAGACAGTTACACAGGAGACCTGGGCAAGGAGGGTGGATTTACTTTTAATAAAAAAAGATTGAAAAAACCATGCAACTGCGGCATATTAAAGAAGTTGGAACCAAGTGAAAATCCTCCCACAGTGGTGGAGAGTCATGGTCTAAAAAGGAAGCATTTCATTTGGAATTCCTAAAACTTCTTGCTTCGAGTCAGGAGGAAATTCAGGCTCACCCCCACCCCACCCCCATCCTGATTACAGCATCAGTTGTTGGTGTTCTGAGCAAAAGTGCTGGGGACAGAGACGCACTTTAAATCTGGACATGACACGGGGACCTAGTGTCCCTTTGTGGAGTGGCAGCCGCAGGCTGTGTGAGGAAGGAGGAGTGGGGGCCCGTCCAGGTTCCGGGGAGGGACCAACACACACAGCCTCGCAGGAATTCAGGACACACCTGGTTTTCCCAGGAGAAGCCAGATCTCCAGACGTTGTGTAGATTCCTCCCCCTTTTTACATATTTCAAGCTAATTTAAATCCTTTTAAGTCATCAGCGTACACCTCGTCCTTGAACACACCAATTCCACTTGGAGGCATTCACTTCAAATGAATGAAAAACACTTGTCTGTAAAAAAGACTTGTACCGAAGTCCGTAGCAGCTCTGCTCATAATAGCAAAAAGACTGGGAAACAACCCAAATGTGTATCAAGAGGAGAATGGGTAGTCGTGCAGCGGGAAGCTATTCAGCGGAGCGGGCGGCCTTCCGATGCCTACGATGCCTACGGCAATGCAGACGCGCCTCGGAAACCTGTTGAACGGAAGAAGCTGGACTCAAAAGAGGATTAGGGTTCCATTTATTGGAAGTTCAAGAACAGAGCTAATCATCTCCGTAAACAGAAACCAAAACAGCCTGTGCTTCTTGGGGTGGGGAGAGAGTGGGCAAGAAGGAAGTCTCTAGAAAAATGGCAAAGGCTCTTCATGTTGATTGCATGGGAGTATGCATTTATTGAGACCCATCAAACCATCAGCTAAAGTCTATGCACTTGACTGCATAGAATTATACCTTAAAACATTTTTTTTTCCGAAACACAACGCACATCAAACCTGGACTGTCTGTGGGTCACCTTGCACCGAAAGGCTTGGGTGTATGACTTCCGTGCTACAGCCCTCAGTCGGCCTCCAGGAGAAGCGCATCCCCACCCCCAAGCAGGTGTGGGGTGCGGCAGGACAGGCAGGAAGGCCCTCTCACCAAACCGCCGCCATTTCATCTTGAATGCATCGCTGTGACGTTCGCTCTCCTTCAGATGCAGTTTAGAGGAGCGTGTTCGCCTGTTCAGAGCAGTGGCGGTGGCCCATCCCTGTCGCCCTGCTGCTGGGGCCTGTGCTGGCCGGGCTCTGGGGGCACAGGGACAGAGGGCGCAAAGCCCACCTCGGCCCCGGACCAGGCAGCCAGACGGGTGGTGGAGCCCCTCCTGTTCCTCTGACTCTGCTAGGGTGCGGGGGGTGTGGGCAGGGAGGGTACGCAGCCAAGAAAACAGGAGGCAGACATTCAGGCTTGTGCATTGAGCACCTACTGTGTGCCATCAGACTGCAGTGCCGAGGGGACCCAGAGGCCAGGGAGATGGGCCAGACAAACAGATCCACCCGGCCTCACAGCAGACATGGAATCTTCACCTTCCAGCTCCCTGTGTCCTGCCTCTTAAACCGCCCATCTCGTGGTCCAATCCAAACAGGTCTCATTCGCACAGCCCCATCTGTATTTGTGGGGCTGTGGCGACGCCAGGTTCCGTCTGTTCCCAGAAGCTGAGTGGAGCAGGGCGGGTGGCTGAGCCCCTGACGGCGGTGCGGTGAATGTGTTCCCAGCTTCCCTGTCCCCCAGGCGTGTCCCAGGCCTTTGGTAGGCCCACAGTTCCAGGAGCGAGCAGTGGGCAAGACTCCACTCCAGGCTGCTCTTGTTTCTGTAGACACCGCACGTCTAGGGGCCTCTGTGGGGTTTGCCTTCCGTGGCCATAATGCCAGCCTGCAGCACCAGTCTGCCACTCCGGGGCTCTCTGATGGCGTGTGCTGATTATCATTCCACTCATTCACTCATTCACTCATCATCTAGCTGTTGCCTGGCAAACATCCTGAGCATCCTGCCCTGGGGTTGTACCCAAGGTCCGCCTTGGATCGGAGTCTCAGATCAAAGCAGGTGTGAATGGAGAGGATGTGGGAAGGGGTGCCAGATTAGGGTCCTTTGAGAGGTGCAGGGTGACAGCACCCACTGTGCTCCCGATGACCCCTGCCCCTCGGCATGTGGCTGTGAGGATGGACTGTCTGGCTTTGCCCAGACTTAGGAGTAATGGTCCCTGAGCACGAACTTTTGTTACAAGGAACTGCCAGGAGTCTCTGAAGGGAGATCAGGATTCTCTCCCTGGCTCCCAAGAGGCTCTAGTGGGAAGTGGAGGCTGTGTGTGTGTGTATGCGTGCACACTCACACACGCGTACACACACGTGGGCTTTGCAGGGCCACTGTGGGGTGGAGAGGTGGAGGCTTTATGCTCACCGTCAAGGCGACTGATGGTTGGTAGTTGATGGTGGACCTTCTCAAAGTGTCAGGATTTAAGCAGCACAGATTTTACTCAACTTTGATTTCGCTGATGGATCTCTTGACCCCAAGTTCAGATATATAATCAGGCCACACGTATAAGCAATTGTTTTCCACTCAATATCTGCCATTTGGTTGCCAACAGCAAAGACCTACTTAAGGTCAGTTCAAATAGACTAAGAGAAAACTGCCTTAGTCAGAGCGCAGGCCGCTGTTTGGGTTTCAGAGCCAGGATAACTAGATAAATCTGGACCTATCCTCGCTTCAGTTTATGTGGGAACAGCAAAGCGACACTCTTGGTTTTGGAGTCATGAAATGGTCAGTTGCTTCTGTAGATGCACAGACCACTGGCCCGCCCCTGGAAAGCCCTGTCTCCCTGCCCTCCCACACCCAACCTGTCCTCCCCTGGGACCACCCAGTCGTGCCTTACCCTCAGGTTTCACATGGGTCGAGTAACCAAGAGCACAGCCCTGGACCAGCTCACAGCGCTGAGGCTACTGGGCCATCCCAAGGGGTTGTGGGATGGCGGGAGGGGTGGTGGGCGTTGTCCAGCCTGGAGCCCACCTGGATGGATGGACTCTGCCGGGAGTCATGTGGTTAAAGAGGCATGATGAAACCGTATCTAGCCTGCTCACCTCAAGGAGAGCAGTTGTGTGCACGAGTGCCATTGACGCCGGCGCTGGGACCCCATGGCTCCAGTATACACGGTGTCCATCCGTGTCCACCCCCACGTGCTGCACGAGGCTCCAGTATACACGGTGTCCATCCGTGTCCACCCCCACGTGCTGCACGAGGCTCCAGTATACACGGTGTCCATCCGTGTCCACCCCCACGTGCTGCACGAGGCTCCAGTATACACGGTGTCCATCCGTGTCCACCCCCACGTGCTGCACGAGGCTCCAGTATACACGGTGTCCATCCGTGTCCACCCCCACGTGCTGCACGAGGCTCCAGTATACACGGTGTCCATCCGTGTCCACCCCCACGTGCTGCACGAGGCTCCAGTATACACGGTGTCCATCCGTGTCCACCCCCACGTGCTGCACGAGGCTCCAGTATACACGGTGTCCATCCGTGTCCACCCCCACGTGCTGCACGAGGCTCCAGTATACACGGTGTCCATCCGTGTCCACCCCCACGTGCTGCACGAGGCTCCAGTATACACGGTGTCCATCCGTGTCCACCCCCACGTGCTGCACGAGGCTCCAGTATACACGGTGTCCATCCGTGTCCACCCCCACGTGCTGCACGAGGCTCCAGTATACACGGTGTCCATCCGTGTCCACCCCCACGTGCTGCACGAGGCTCCAGTATACACGGTGTCCATCCGTGTCCACCCCCACGTGCTGCACGAGGCTCCAGTATACACGGTGTCCATCCGTGTCCACCCCCACGTGCTGCACGAGGCTCCAGTATACACGGTGTCCATCCGTGTCCACCCCCACGTGCTGCACGAGGCTCCAGTATACACGGTGTCCATCCGTGTCCACCCCCACGTGCTGCACGAGGCTCCAGTATACACGGTGTCCATCCGTGTCCACCCCCACGTGCTGCACGAGGCTCCAGTATACACGGTGTCCATCCGTGTCCACCCCCACGTGCTGCACGAGGCTCCAGTATACACGGTGTCCATCCGTGTCCACCCCCACGTGCTGCACGAGGCTCCAGTATACACGGTGTCCATCCGTGTCCACCCCCACGTGCTGCACGAGGCTCCAGTATACACGGTGTCCATCCGTGTCCACCCCCACGTGCTGCACGAGGCTCCAGGATACACGGTGTCCATCCATGTCCGTCCCCACGTGCTGCACGAGGCTCCAGTATACACAGTGTCCATCCCGCATCTGTCCCCACATGCTGCGTGGGCGTGGAAGAGACTGTGGCCTCCTGGCGCGGGGCTGGCGCCTCGTCCTGTGGACATGTGCAGCCTCAGGGCGCCTTCTCCACCCTTCCCCTGGGAGTGGGTGCCCCAGAATGCACACAGTTTCCAGAATTAGCACAACAGAGCCCTCGGAAGAAAGTACAACTACTGCTGTCCCCCTCCGCAGGCATGCAGCGTCCTCCAAGCCAAGCCTCCATCATTCGAGGCTCCATCGCCTGCTCCCGTCAGTACCCAGGGTCCTACCGAGATCTCTGGTTACCGTGCCCGGGAGTATTCCCATCACTCATTCAGGACCTGAATTGCCTGCTGCAATTTATGTAGCAGGAGGAGAAAGGTCCCAAGACTCTTTAGAAATGCTTTTGGGGAAAAACAAAGGGAAACACAGTGGAATTCCAAGTTTCTCACTGGGTCCTTTCCTTGTGCGTCTTCTGAGGATGTTTCAGGTGAAGGTTCCCCATCTTTATTTGATTTTTTTGTCGAGTCTACATTTTTTCCCCCATGGTCTTTGATTTCCAACCTCAATTTTCAGGAACGGTTCTAGCATATGCATTTATTATTGATCATGGGCAGAGCTCTGCGCCCAGGCGATTGGCATATTCGCTGAGTTAAATTAACCCGAGGCTGCAGCACGGGTATGTAAGCAATTAGAAGGAGGATGTTGTCTTATGGTCCCTGGAGGTGGGGAGAGAGGGAAGTGTGGGTTTATTTATGGATGCTGTTTGAAGGATGTCACAAATTGATTTACTGACGCAACTGGGATAAAAGTCAGATGAAAGTCACAAGGTGGAGGAAGTGGTCTCTATCTGATGCCCCCTGAAGGTGTCCTGCTGGCGTTCTGAAGCCCTGGAGCGCTGCCCACACGCCTCACCTAGAGCACAAGCCCCTCCTCCCTCAGGAGCACCTGGCTCCCCGGGGGCGCCCGGCACACCTGCTCCACAGGTGTGCTTCCCAGCAGGACCCCCCATGGGGCCCGAGTGAGGCCGCAGGGCAGGCCAGGGCTCCCAGGGCTTTTGAAGATTGTGTCTGTGTCTCTGACAACCTTCTCACACCAGCAGGTGGAGCCCCGTGGCCCTGATAGGTGATCCCCGGGCTTTCAGTGAGGCCGAGTTACAGCTGGCTCAGAGTGGAGGGGGCCTGTCCTTCCTCCAGGCTGCCTCCCCAGGCAGAGGCCCAGGCTACACTCTTCTCTCCTGAGAACACCCCTCCAGTGTTCCCGGCTGCTGTTGCAGACTCCCCCTGACAGCCCCCCACTGCAGAAGTGCAAGACCGTGAGATGGCCTGCCTCCCAGGAGCACGGGTCCAAGTTCAGAAGGAGGAGCAGGTGGATCAACGCCCACCGGCTACGGGTGCCGGTGGAGACACTCCAGGAGCGGGGGGCTGAGGTGGAGAGAGCAGAGCTTCCCAGGGTGGGGACAGGGCGCTGGAGGTGCGTGAGCCCGAGCCCCCACGTGCTCCAGAGCCCGAGATGATGGCTCAGACAGAAAGAATCCGCCACCACTCACGCCACCTTCAGTGAGACTGCAGTGCTTTGGGCCACGGCGCCGGTGCGTCTCCATGATATTCACGTGCAATATGATGGGAACAAAAGCTAATCCGAGTGTCTTTCCCAGGGAGAAAGGATCACCATTCAGATTTGCCACACGTAAATTGACAGTGCCCTCCCCTAGGGCCACGGCGACTTCTGATGGAAAAAGCCAGAGAGCTGAGAAAGCATTGGGACAGGAGCCCTGGTGTCTGTTAATTGTTGTTTACTTACAACAATCAGTAGAGATTCACTTTCTGGGCATTTTCCCCTGGATTGTAAATACTCTGCAATAAAAACTTCGTTTTGTAAGATCTAAAGACCTTTCAGAGGCTTCCCAGGTGGCTCTGTGGTCAAGAATCCACCTGCAAAGGCAAGAGGTGAAAGAGATTCAGGTTCCATCCTTGGGTCAGGAAGATTCCCTTGGAGTAGGAAATGGCAACCTACTCCAGTATTCTTTCCTGGAAAATCAATCCCACGGGCCGAGGAGCCCGGCGGCCACAGTCTATAGAGTCGCAAGGAGTCAGATACCACTGAGCACACACAGGCGGGGTCCCAGCAGAACCGTCTTGTCACCTTGTCACCGCCGAGGTGGTAATTTTTAATGAATAAAGGAGTCAAGGATTGTTACATCTTCTGTAAAATCACATTTCCTGCCAGTGTAGGAAAAGTAGTTATTAGTGATTTGTGAAGCTTACTAACAATTGGTTGTGAGACATTGTTTGCAGTATTTGAGATGAGGCAACCGAGCCTTCCTCTGTCCTCTTTGGTTTTATGTAACTCCCGCTCAGGAGTGAAAAGTTACGCTTACAGGTTTTCACGGGTTTTCCCTCTTGTTCTTTTATGATGATAAAAAGGATCATTTTCTTTTAAATAGGGAGAAATTTATCCAGCAAAAGTCTAGCTGTGGTTCATTTCTGTTGGCCTTCGCTATGGAAATGTTGTTGTGGTTTAGTTGTTACGTTGTCCATGGGGGTCTTAAAAGAGTCAGACATGACTTACTGACTAATCGACAGCAACATGGAAACAGGGTAAGTTTCATGTTCTCTAATAGGTGATAGGTCAGGGGCTTCACTGGTATCTAAACACATTAAAGTATGGCTTTGGGGGTCAGTGAAAATGTGCTTTGGAGAAAACGGTCCTCAGATCTTTAATTATCTTTGGTTCCGTTGTCCCTGTTGCAATGGAGAAAAACTTAATTCTTAAAGAGTAAGCTCTTCCCTTTTTCTTCATCTTCAAGAGGGTAAGATGAGTAATTGGAATTATGCAAATTAGTGCACGGTCCATAGAAAAGTGAAATTATCCTCTAAGAGACTTGCTGGCAGGCCAGTTCCTTAGGGTCCTTCCCTGTGGTTCAGGCAGAAAGCTGGGGCCGACCTGCCCCGAGTATCAGGCCAGCAGGGGGCTCAGTGAGGACCGGCACATCAGAGGTTGCGATACACGGCAACTTCGCACTGCCCTTGTGATGTTTCAGAATTCTTTGATGAAATCAGCTTCTGTGTATCGTCCACAAGCGCACATAGGTCTTCAGCAGTGCGTCTGCAGCAAAGCACCGAGCTGGATCATAAAGGACACTTCACTCTCGGACATAATGGATTTCCGGAGTTCTCTGAAGAGCACCTGCCGATCTCTGTTGCTGTGTCAGCGTCGGGGGCGGTAGGGTCAGGAGCTCCCAGCAAGGACGCTTTGCTTGGGATTCTCTGTCCTCTCCTTTGATGGTGTCCCTGCTTTGCTCAGGGAAACACCTTCTCCAGATTCTAAGCCTTTCACTAAGACGTGAGCTCAGCACACAGCCAGCGGAGCAATGACTAACAGTAAGGCTTTGCCCCAGTCTATAGATGAGTAAGCTGAGACATCCATCCACAGCCACCGGCATTTTCCCTGAATCTAATAACTTCCGTTTCCAAGAGACCAGTCAGATATGGGCAGAGGTTGAACTTCCGGGGCTCGTATCTTATGCTCTTTCTCCCAGAATGTGGCCATTCATCCAACAGATCAAATCTGGTTCTTGAATCATGTAAAGCTCAGTCTGTAAGAGCTGACCCGGGTGTGGAAGCCCTGTTTCTGCATGTCCTCTGCAGACCTGAGCCCTTCCATGCAGCCGCGCCCTGGGTACCTGCGCGATCCATGCCATTTACAGGTGGCTCCCAAACAGCTGGTTTCCTTTGAGCCCCTAGCCTCATGAACACAAGGACAAGAGAAAAATGTCAGGTACCCTCTGCCCCGTCATGGACGATAAATTATCTACTTTGTAGGGAAAAAAAGTTGAGTGGCTAAAGATGTATGTCCAATCATGATATCAAACTCTGTTGACTTTATTAAACAGAAAGAATTTTATGATGAGACTTGACTTAGGCAACCCTCAAACCAAGTCTGTGATGTTTGGAGTAAAACTCCCAGATCTGCTAAGAGCAATCCCAGTTTCCCAGGGAATCTCAGCTGAGGGTCAGGATGGCCTGCGTCTGCGTCTGCCTGGGCTGGGCCACGGGAGATTGGGCAGAGGTCCGGCAGAGGTCCGCTCACCAGTGACCGTGGTCATCCCTAGTGTTTGTGTCACGGAGCTTCCTGCCTGCACTTTGCAGATAGGGCGTCCCGTTCCGAAGGGCCAGAACTCCAGGAAAGCCCAGATTCCGGACAGTCTGACCCATCAGGTGGATGACCTAGCTCATGTTGTCATCTTCTGAAGGGGAGAGAACGTCAGTGCCACGGCGAGCTGACTCCAGGCTGGTTGCGGCGGTCACCGAGGCTGTGGCCACTGCAAGAGAAAGGCCCTGCAGGTCACAGCCACCGTGCAGGAAGGACTTGCAGACCTGGGGGTCCTGAGTCCAGCCCTGCAGGTCCCCAGGCCCCACGGGGACTGGCCCCTCTTCTGCTCACCCCAGGTTCTCCTCGCCTGCCTGACCCTTCCTCGGCCTACTTCTCTCCGGGAGCCTCCAGGCGTCCATGGCCCCAGCACTTACTCCGTGCCCCGTTTCTGCTTTCCCTTTTGCTTCTCTCAGGTCCTTCGTCCGTTGCCAGGGTCGCTGGCCTGCTGGCAGCCCCTAAACTCCGCCTCCAACCAGAACTCCCTTGGAGTTCCACACATGCACGAGGGGCATCACCAGCTCGGTGGCCCACAGGGCTGCACACTTGACCTTGAAGGCACAGCTTCACCTCTCCCCCAAACCAGCTCCTCCCCAAGGTCACCTGCTCTTTCCTCTGGGCTGTGCTCCCCGCCTTCCAGCGAGTTACAGACCATGACCCTGGCACCATCTAATAGGACAGTGTGTGTATGTTCTAAGGCAAGTCTGACTCTTTGCAACCCCATGGACACAGCCCACCAGGCTCCTCTGTCCTTGGAATTTTCCAGACCAGAACACTGGAGTGAGTTGCCGTTTCCTACTCCTGGGATCTTCCCGACCCAGGGATCGAACCTGTGTCTCTTGTGTCTCCTGCATTCGCAGGTGGGTTCTTTACCGCTAGCGCCATCTGGGAAGCCCATAGACAGCCAGATATAGCAAATTAAAGCCTGGCCAAGGAAGCCGGGTGACATTTGAGTTCCTGGTAAACAGTGGATAAATCCCAGTGAGTGCTGGGGACATACTGATACTCGGGCGCTGTGTTTTGTATGGGCTCCTGCTCCCCAAGCATGTCTCCAGTCTGAAGGCACATTCCCATCCTTCCTCTTTCTTGCCTGGATGCTGTGCTCCCGTAGATACACAGAGCTCCAGAGACATCAGAACCCTAGCCCCTGCCTGGTCTGGCTTTTAATCCTGGAGACCACCCAGCCTGGCCCTATTACTCCCTGTTGCAACGGCCCTGAGTGACTCATCATACTGACCCGGCGTTTAGCCAGAGGGCCTCACTGATAAAATACCTATCAGTAAGTAGCTGCGCTGCGGCCAGCCTGCTGCCCCTCTGCTATGGACTGTCTCCATCACAGCAGGAGGGTCTCGATCACGCCGGGAAGGTCTCGATCACCGTGGGAGGGTCTCAATCACGGAGGGAGGGTCTCGATCACGGCGGAAGCGTCTCGATCACGGCGGGAGGGTCTCAATCACGGCGGGAGGGTCTCAATCACGGCAGGAGGGTCTCGATCACGGCGGAAGCGTCTCGATCAAGGCGGAAGCGTCTCGATCACGCAGGAACGTCTTGATCACAGCAGGAGGGTCTCATTCACAGAGACAGTCGCGCTCTGCGTGGCGCCCTGGGCTCTCTGGGGGGAGAGGGTGAGTTAGCCCCAACTGAGCTCAGTGAAGCAGCCTTGCTCCAGAAACAGGAGTTGCAGCTGCCTCACGCCCTCCTCCAACCCGCCGCCCGCCCTGCCACCGAGTGGACTCCATGCTGTGGAGACATCTGAGCTCGAGGTCCCCAGGGGCTTTCAGATTGAAAGCTGGACACTCCCGGACACCCTGGGACAAGCTGGTCACCCCACTGTGCACCCTGGGCAAACTGGTCATGGAGGCCAGTCCTCAGAATAAAGCAGAGAATTTGGGGTGTGCAGGCTGCAGGGGGCCCCTCTTAACTGCTGTGTGTCCCTGAATTTTCTGAGCATCCCCCCATTTGTAACATGAGGAGTCATCCTAACGCCTGCTCCGTGCAGACTGTGCATAGAAGGATGGATAGAAAGTCAGAAGAGGTGGCACATGGTGACCCCTGGGCTGTGTGGGAATGGGCTGTAGGTGGCTGTGTGTTTACAGAGGGCTGGGGATTAGGGGGTCCCGTCAAATCTCCCAAGGGTAGAAAGGCTGGCTGACTGCTTTCTGGAGCCAGCAGCACCCCGCCTGCCACCCCAAGGGGGGAGCCCTGCAGCTCTGCACACGCCTTTTGCACGTCAGCATCCTGGGTGCTGCCTCCCCGCATCTGCTCCAAGCTTCTCACCTGCCCGGGTGCCCTCAGCCTTGCGGGGCATCTTCACACAGCCCTTCAGGAGACAGAGAACAGGGAGGAGGAGGCCTGGGCTCTGGAAAGCTGAGCCACGCACGCAGAGTGTACACCTAGCATGTGCCCGGTGGGAAGAGCTGAGCCCATGCGGAGTGCTGGCTGCCAGGAGCTGGGCGGCTGGCTCGGCCCCATCCTCTTGGTGTTCACAGGGGTAGGGGCACCCTTTTGAGCTCTGGCCCCGCTGTTGGCCACGCACCGAGCATCTTCACGACTCTGCTGTGGGTGTGTTACAACTGGCCTCGTGCGAATGTCGTAAGCCCTCCTACCAGCTGGCCGCTGAGGCCTCGGGAGGTGGGAGCTGCCTCGAGGAGCCGCCCTCGCTTCTCACCCCCACGGGTCCTGGATGACTCTCCTGAGCCCCTCGCCTCCTACCCATGCTGAGATGCCTTCCTTGTTACGGGTGGGAAGCTGCTACTGCCCCTGAAGGTCACTGTGGCCCCTACTCCTCCAGAAAGATTGGGGGGCAGAGGACACAGTGCACTTGACCCTGGCTCGGCCCCTCGGGGGAGGTGTCAGAGGGCAAGAGCCTGGAGGAAGCTCAGCCCGGTTCTGCTCCTGGATCCCAGCTCCCAGCACAGCTGAGTGGCCCATCATTAAAGCAGAGGGGGACAAGGGAGAAGCCGTGTGTCCAGGTTGGGGCTGACTGGGGCTCTGCTTATGGGCTGGCCTGAGCTCCCTGCCCAGCCCCTCTGGGCACACACACCTGGGGCTCGGGGCTGCTGGCATCCTGGCCCCACCTGATCCGTCAGTGGCTCCAGGGCATCAGCGTGGGAACAGCTGGATCGGTCCGAGCTGTTCCCCAAGCTTGTGTGCAGAGAAATTTTCTCTGGTAGGGCAACAGGGAGCTTATCTTTCCCCGACAAGGGCCATCCCAGGAGGGCACAGCGTCCACACGGATGCAGACAGAGCAGACAAGGCATAGACATTTTCCACGAGGCCCACAGAGGGAGTTGGGGTCCAGGCTGCCAGCCGTGGGCTCAGTGGCGGAAACAGTAGCAGCTTCCCCTCCCCCCACCACGGGCTGTGTCCACAGTTCTGGCTGCTTCTGGGGGGCAGGGGCGGAAGGCGGGTGATGGGGAGCAGGTCTTCGCAAAACACCAGCAATCACTCGGCTGAGTTTAAGGTTCCCGGCCACACGTGTGCTGGTGCCCTGGCGGTCAGTAGTTCTAACAACCAGCTCAGGCTGATAGTTACAGTTAACAAAGCTCAATCACATTTGTTATCTCGTTAGATCCTCCTAATTTACTAATTGGAAGGAAGATCAGAAAGGCGAAGTGTTCTGGCAAAGGCCTTCATCCCTGGAGAGAGAGAGAAAGGATGAGAGAAACAGAGAGAGAGACACACAACACAGCCAGGCTTTCAGTCTCGGGGAAGACGGAAGCTGCTCTGAATTGCCTAAGGGTTTAATTTCCTCCCACCTCGTGTCCTGTGCCAGATGGACACACACGTGAGAGCTGCTCCAACCTCAGGAAGCCCCCAGGGCAGGGGTCATTCTGTCCAGCAGAAGGAACTTTACCGTGGTCCAGCTGGGAAGCTTTTTCTGGATGTCTTTAAGGGAACCGTCCACACCGTTACCAGGGGAGAGCCTTGGTCCTCCTTATCCCGGGCAGACCCCGGGGCTTCCCAGGGACCATGTTCTCTGCACGCAGCCCCCCTTGCCTCGTGATGCTCTCTGCTCTGCATCCCTCCCCCCAGCTTGGACCGGTCGAGTCTTCACTGAGAAGACAGCCCTCTCCCCAGGCAGCCTTTCAGCCCTCCCTGGAGTGGGGTGCTGCCAGCTCATGTGCCCACCCCTCCGGGCACGTCAGAGCCGCATGGTAATTGTTCCATTATGTCATTTCTCCCACTGAAACACGAGCTCTGAGGAGGCAGGGAGGTGGTCGTCTCCTCCGGTTGTCTCTCCAGACTTTGGCGAACGGTCAGCTCGGCAGATCTCCCTGAAAGAGGCGGGAACGAATGAACACGGAGTCAAGCCCACAGTGAGCTGCGGGTCTGCAGCGCCCACTCAGGCCGCCGGTGAACTCGGGCCTGGGAGTCAAGCGTGTGTGCGAACCTGGCCGCTGAGGTCCAGTGCCCCCGCCTCATCTCTGGGCGTCTGTGGCCCACCCCAGGGGCGTGGATGCAGTGTGGTCCAGGGTTCACCCAGCGGGGGTCACCGGCCCTTGAAGTTGGCTGCCTTCTCTGTCGTCCATACTCCTGAGTGGAGGTCAGCGGAGGCTGGCGAGCCTCAGCACGGGGTGCCTTCTCCTTAGGGAGAGACGCGGGAGGGCCGCGTGGACGCCGTGTTGCTGAGTCCCGGGGCGCTTCTGTACTAGCTTTCGGTGAGAGGCTGTTTTAGGAACTCCGTGCCCAAGGACGATGGATGGAAGATGCAGGAAGCGTTGACCTTTTCATTTAGATCAAACAGCTCGTCTTCTCCGTTAATTTCAGTTGTTTTCGGCTGCAAGTTGGGCCGCGTGGACGCCGTGTTGCTGAGTCCCGGGGCGCTTCTGTACTAGCTTTCGGTGAGAGGCTGTTTTAGGAACTCCGTGCCCAAGGACGATGGATGGAAGATGCAGGAAGCGTTGACCTTTTCATTTAGATCAAACAGCTCGTCTTCTCCGTTAATTTCAGTTGTTTTCGGCTGCAAGTTTCACCGTGCGCACACCAAAGGTGAGGCGATGCATGTTAATGCTCTCACAGAAGACGAGCTTCACAAACCCTCAGACGAGGCCGGTTGGAGATCAGAGTCATTTTCAAACAGAAAGCCAGTTAATTTCAATGGTGATTCTGCTGTTTTTCCATTTCATGGAATCCAGCCACAACTTGAAAATTCACTCCATCAAAGGGAAGTGCCTGACATGATGGGTGCAAATTCGATGAGAGTTCAACCTCTATCATACAGCTATTTGCTTTGTGGGATCATATCAATATTGATGAATCTTAGTGTTTGTGGTAAATGTATCACCCGTGGAACTGATTGCAGGATACAAAAATTTATAATTGTGTCCAAACCAACTGTCCATCAGTTAAAATAGAAGCTGTAGATGTTAGACTTTATAAATGCTGATAGCTGCAAGAGTAATTGAAGCTGACGTTGAATTTTTTTAAAATACTTCAGCCTGTAACATGCATTTGCTCTTCTCTACTCATCATCAGATTTCATCCGAAGAATGATTTGTTAATCAAAGTATCCAAAGATGGTACACTTTTTTCCTAAACAAGCCCCTCTTGGTTTTATTCTGTTCTAAATGACTTGGAAATAGAAGTAGTTTATTAGAATTTAATAGACGCAGTCAACAAATAGAACCCAAAAAAACACAACCACAAAGCAAAGCCGCAAGCTCTCAGCTTTGGAAACTTTTGTAGAATTGCAGTTATTGAAAACATAGGTTATGAACAGGAAAGCATTAA
>SJYC01144198.1:0-35978 GCA_006408675.1 Madoqua kirkii | reverse complement strand
GGGCCCGGCGGCTGAGGGCAGGCCGCGGGCAGGGACCCAGGACCCGGGCGGGCAGCGGCTCAGCCATGAGCAGCAGAAGCAGCTTCTCCCGGCTCACCTGGTGGGTATCCCCTGCTGAGTGGACCCCCTGCTGGGTCACCCCGGGGCCCTGGGCCGGCTCCCTGGGCTGACCCCCTAATGGTCTGTGTCTCTAAGGTTCCGGAAGCAGAGGAAGGTGGTGGTCAGTGCCAACGACAAGAAGATGCCCAACGGGATCCTCGAAGAGCAAGGTAAGGGAGGACCCGGCCGGGGCCGGCGGAGGCGTGCCTTCCTCACAGCTTAGCGTTTAATCGATAAACCCCTCCAGCTCTGCGCCTCTCATCTCCATTACCTGGCATCGCGCCGTCTTTTAGAGTCAGCGCTTCCCCGCTGCAGAGCTTTCGTCATCTTCTCTCCGGCGTGAAACAGACGTTTGAGGCATTTCAGTTTGTGGCTTTGTAGGGAGACGGCATTTCACATCCTGTCGTATTTGCAGGATTTTGAAACATCTAACATGTATCGAAGCGTCTTAGATCAGTCTTCGATGAGACAGGTGGGCTCATCACCAACCTTTGCAGAAGGGCCCCCCTCGCCCCTGAATCTGCACTGCTTTTC
This sequence comes from Madoqua kirkii, assembly GCA_006408675.1. Lineage (NCBI taxonomy): Eukaryota > Metazoa > Chordata > Mammalia > Artiodactyla > Bovidae > Madoqua > Madoqua kirkii. Next base: position 35,345 of record SJYC01144198.1, on the reverse strand, counting down.
AGGTCAGATGAAAGAAGGGAACTGACGGAGGGACACGGAGGATCAGGGGCATTCCCTATCATTGTTTTTAGGTCCAAATTCAGCTGCTAACCTGTAAATGCCCCTTTACAAAGGCACATTGGTTTTCTTCCCATGTGTTGAGATGTCCGAGAGAGGTGCGTGAGGCAGAGGCTGTTAAAAATACCAGCTCACACCAGTGACTACGACTTCCTCAGTCAGCTTGCTGCCGACCTGTTCCGTGGTTTGGGGGAACAGGGGTGCTGTCAGACTTCACCTGAATTGCACAGCTGAGCCAGGGCTCTGCAGAGTTCTCAGTAGTGAGGGACCTCGGCCAGACCCAGGAGGGCAGTTTTGCAGGGCCAGGGGAACCCGAGACCACGCTTAGACGATGGCACATGGCCTCCAGGCCCCTCCTTCCTGCCTCCTGCTCCTGCCCTGCCCGCCCCGACAGCTGGGGTGGGGCGAGGAGGCTGTGGCAAGGCCGCCTAGCTCATTCTGGAGTGTCTTCTCTGGGAGGGGTGAGCCCTTGGGGGTAGTTCTTGACTGGGTGTGGGAACAGCTCAGCAGGCGGGGACCAGCCCTGCCGCCAGGGACAGCAGAGATGTGGCCTCGTGGAGGACAGCGGCTCGTTCTCCAGGACGAGAAGCACATGCCTCGGGGTCGCTGTCTCTCTCACTGAGTTTGTGGAAGCAGCTTGTCCGGGGACTCCCTTGCAGTCTGGCCCTTCTCCTTTTCGAAGCCTCTAGCCCCTTCTCCTCAAAAACCCAAGGGTGCTTTCTCTTATTTCTCCTGGAGCTGATGGGGTTTGAGTAACTGGTGCCATGGTTACTGCGGTTACTTTGTTAACCAGGACTATCTGTTACAAAAATAAGGCTATAGGGGCCTCCTAACTGGATAATTTCCCAGTATGTTACCAGTTTGTACCCATGGGGGCCTCCTAACTGGACAGGTTCCCAGCATGTTACCAGTCTGTGCCCATGGGCGCCTCCTATCTGGACAGTTACCCAGCATGTTACCAGTCTGTGCCCATGGGCGCCTCCTATCTGGACAGGTTCCCAGTATGTTACCAGTGTGAGCCCATGAGGGTCTCCTATCTGGACAGGTTCCCAGTATGTTACCAGTGTGAGCCCATGAGGGTCTCCTATCTGGACAGGTTCCCAGCGTGTTACCAGTTTGAGCCCAGAAACCTGTCCTTACTCAACTCTATTCCGAGCCTGGAGTGTGAAGGTGCCTAAGTCCTTTGTCGAAGGAGTAGGGGCAGACGGAAAGACAGCTGGGTGGGCGGGTGAGTGAGCTGGGAGGATAAGGCCTCTCTGGTTGGCAAGAGCAGGTAACACCAGCCACAGGGGGCTGTCCAGCTGTCACGCTGAGTGATGAGGGTACATTTTGGGAGACAGAGCTTGCCTTCAGCCACTCGTGGTCTGAGAGGAACAGCCCCCTCCAGCTGCATCATTCCTCCAGGAGGTTGTCCGTCTGTCTGGTTAGTAAGTCACCCGCCCATTTGGGAGCACGGCTCAATGGCCCTGTGTTTCTGTTGACCCCACAGAGCAACAGAGGGTGATGCTTCTCAGCAGGTCCCCGTCGGGGCCGAAGAAGTACTTCCCCATCCCCGTGGCACACCTGGAGGACGAGATCCGTGCCCGCTCGGCAGATGACTGCAAGCGGTTTCGGGAGGAGTTCAACGTGAGTCTGGGCCCTCTGTCTCATCACGTGGAAGGGAGCTGGGATGTGGGGTGTTGTGTTACATGATAAATTACCCCAGAGGCGCAGAATGCTCACATCCACCATGACACAGCCCCCAAACTGGGGTTTTGAGGAAACCCGGCTTCTGCTGCAATGCCCTCCGCTGACCTCATCCCCATTGATAAGATGAGATGATTGAGGGGGAGCTTCAGAGCCTCCTTCCAAGTCACACACCCTGAGCTCTGAGTTCTGAATCAAGTAAGAAGGCAGCGCCGTAATCCCAGTGATGTGCACGACCAGGGTGAGTGGTCCATGGTGTGTCGGTTTGATGCTGAGTGCCAGGGAGCCCTCAGATCACCCTGCCCAACCTCAGTTAGACGGTCAAGGGGGCAGCTGAGAGGGGACATCACCCTGCCTCCACGCCCTTTGATTCTGCCTGAGTCAGGGTGTTGGTCCTGTTACCGCTGTTTTGGATGACCTTGACAATGTCAAAGCTAACTAAGATGAATTTAACCAACTGGTCCAGCCTGCCAGCAGCAAACAGATCCCCCTAACTCTCAACAAAAATGCAAGTGTACGATAGTGACACCTCCCCTTGAGTGGCTAATATTCAATGTCCATGAATTGTGAAGCTGCTAGACAGATAGATGATAGGTAGACAGACAGACAGGTAGACAGACAGACACAGAGAGAGAGACAAGTGGGTGGAAGGTAGATGCATACATAGACAACGATAGAGGGATGGAGGGACAGGTGGACAGATAGATGCTTGGATACACAAGCAGACAGACAGACGCTGGGAAAGGCTGTCTCGGATCTGGCTGCTCAGTGTTTATCCTCGGTCATGTTTGAGTCTCCATTTATGCATCTTCCTCATTTCATAAATGGCCGCATGCCAGCGTCGAGCCTGAAAGCAGGCGGCTTTCCAGCAGGAGGGCCCCCTAGTCCTCACTCTGTCCCTGCCACCCCAGCCCCGACACGTCAGTTCGTCTCCTGGAAGCCAGTTTCCTTCATCCTGAAGGAGCCGGGTGGGAAGATGCCTTAATGACCTCCCAGGTCAAATGTGAGGCTCGGACTTTGTGAAAAGCAAAGATGGTACAATTGTGGTCTCTGAAGACAGGGTGATTCCAGCTGCAGGCAAGTGACTTTTCACCCAGAAGCAGCCCTGGAAGGAACAGCAGGCTGATGGCGCATTTAGACTGTACTTTTGGCTTACTTTTTTAAACACACGTCCTCTTTTGCCTTTATCTTGCTTCCTTTTAATTGTTTCCAAATGTGTCCCTTTTTGGGGGGAAATTAGGTCATAGTGAAAGACAGCTCCAGGCAGTATTGTTTTGCAGCCTCTCAGCCTGACAGCAGAAGTTAATTCTCCAGTTTTCAAAATGACTATCCAAGTTGGCGGCTGCGGGACCGCTTCCCCACCCCCCTCCTCAGTCCGTTTCCTCCGGTATTTGTGTTTCTCCCTGTGGAGGCTGGTGACTGGCCTTGCAGAGGGAGAGCTGAGTCAGAACCAGCTGAGCCACAAATCTCCGAAGTTAGGGCCAGAGAAGACAGTCAGTCAGGTAAGGCCCTTGCCCCATATGCAGTGTGGAAGGGGGCCCCAAAACACTTCATTCTCTGGATAGACACTATTTTCATACAGCTTTTAAAAATAGATCCAAGCCATCCATGTTGAACAAAATAGCAGTTAATAATTGTAAATAAAGACCAGGTCCCTCTGGTGTCTCCTGTGACCCCAAGGCTCCAACGGGGCTTGTGATCCCACTGTTAATTGATCCTGCCTTTATTTAATAGTTTGATATTTTGGTCATGGATTTGTGTGTGTGTGTTAATTTAGCGGTCTTTAGATGTTGAAATCAAATGTGATTTTTCTTAGCCCCTGGGTTCTTTGGAATATTCCTTTCTGCTTTGCAACCAAAGCAAGCGCCTTGCCCTGCTCACCGCACTGCTGCCACTAAGCAGCCTTCCCGGCCACTCCCCTGCCCACTGCCTCTGCTCAGGGAAGGGCCAAGAGGGAGGGTCAAGAGGTTGGGGTCCAGAGAGGACGTGGAGTCCGGTCCTGGCTCTGGGGCACCCTGAGCAACTGCCCGCCCAGGGCAACTGCCCAGTCCGCTCCTCTCTCAAGTGAGCGGGCAGCCCCTGCTAAGAGCATCGCAACCAGCACGACCTGCCCATGTGTGGCTCCGCGGGTGCCCGCGCTTGCCATGGGCACACACGCCTTTTTCCTTTTCTCGCCCTCTGTCCTGAGCTCCCCGCCCAGAATCTGTGCCGGGAAACGGATGGGTCTCAGAATAGTCGATCCGGAGGAGTTTGGGCTGGTGCGCCTTCCCCAATCCAAGGTGACATGAATTTGAAGTTAACAAGGCCCTGGCTCTGGGAGCCGTGTGGAGAGGTGATGGAGGTGCCGAGGCAGGAGGCTGGCTGCTCACGTGCCTGCCCAGGCCTGCCTCTCACCAGCCTGGAGGGCTTGGGCAACGTGCGGAACCTCTGCCTCGGTTTCCTCGCCTGTGAAACAAGGCCCTCCCGGCCCCACAGGAGTGTCTCAGCCCAGAAAGAGCTAAGGCGTGGGTCCCGCGTCTGCAGGAGAGGGGTCTGAGCACCATCCTGCTCAGGACGCCTTCTGTCCGCTCACTGTGGTAGAATGCTGAGCTCGCAAAGGCTGTTCCAGGCCCCTGGTTGAGTTCTGCAGGTACCACAAATCTCCGAAGTTAGGGCCAGAGAAGACAGTCAGTCAGGTAAGGCCCTTGCCCCATATGCAGTGTGGAAGGGGGCCCCAAAACACTTCATTCTCTGGATAGACACTATTTTCATACAGCTTTTAAAAATAGATCCAAGCCATCCATGTTGAACAAAATAGCAGTTAATAATTGTAAAGAAAGACCAGGTCCCTCTGGTGTCTCCTGTGACCCCAAGGCTCCAACGGGGCTTGTGATCCCACTGTTAATTGATCCTGCCTTTATTTAATAGTTTGATATTTTGGTCATGGATTTGTGTGTGTGTGTTAATTTAGCGGTCTTTAGATGTTGAAATCAAACGTGATTTTTCTTAGCCCCTGGGTTCTTTGGAATATTCCTTTCTGCTTTGCAACCAAAGCAAGCGCCTTGCCCTGCTCACCGCACTGCTGCCACTAAGCAGCCTTCCCGGCCACTCCCCTGCCCACTGCCTCTGCTCAGGGAAGGGCCAAGAGGGAGGGTCAAGAGGTTGGGGTCCAGAGAGGACGTGGAGTCCGGTCCTGGCTCTGGGGCACCCTGAGCAACTGCCCGCCCAGGGCAACTGCCCAGTCCGCTCCTCTCTCAAGTGAGCGGGCAGCCCCTGCTAAGAGCATCGCAACCAGCACGACCTGCCCATGTGTGGCTCCGCGGGTGCCCGCGCTTGCCATGGGCACACACGCCTTTTTCCTTTTCTCGCCCTCTGAGAAGAGGTTGGAGTCCAGAGAGGACGTGGAGTCTGGTCCTGGCTCTGGGGCACCCTGAGCAACTGCCCGCCCGGGGCAACTGCCCAGTCCGCTCCTCTCTCAAGTGAGCGGGCAGCCCCTGCTAAGAGAATTGTGACCAGCACGACCTTCCCACGGGTGGCTCCGCGGGTGCCCGCGCTTGCCATGGGCACACACGCCTTTTTCCTTTTCTTGCCCTCTGTCCTGAGCTCCCCGCCCAGAATCTGTGCCGGGAAACGGATGGGTCTCAGAATAGTCGATCCGGAGGAGTTTGGGCTGGTGCGCCTTCCCCAATCCAAGGTGACATGAATTTGAAGTTAACAAGGCCCTGGCTCTGGGAGCCGTGTGGAGAGGTGATGGAGGTGCCGAGGCAGGAGGCTGGCTGCTCACGTGCCTGCCCAGGCCTGCCTCTCACCAGCCTGGAGGGCTTGGGCAACGTGCGGAACCTCTGCCTCGGTTTCCTCGCCTGTGAAACAAGGCCCTCCCGGCCCCACAGGAGTGTCTCAGCCCAGAAAGAGCTAAGGCGTGGGTCCCGCGTCTGCAGGAGAGGGGTCTGAGCACCATCCTGCTCAGGACGCCTTCTGTCCGCTCACTGTGGTAGAATGCTGAGCTCGCAAAGGCTGTTCCAGGCCCCTGGTTGAGTTCTGCAGGTGTCCCTCTCCAGACAGCTCCTCCCAGGAGCTTCTGTCCCTCCCCTGTGGGTTATTTTAAGCCCAGTGCCTGGAATTGACCTAACCCGAAGGGCTGCAGGAAGGGCCAGGGAGGCTCCCCGAGGGGAGGGCCCGGCGCGTACACACCAGGATGAGGGAAAGGAATGTGTGCCTGTCTTTGTGTGCGACACACGTGTTCCTTGAAATGAAAGGGAGGAAAGGAAAGGAAAGTTAGTTGTACAGTCGTGTCCTGTTGTTTGCAACTCCAGGGACAGTAGCCCAGCAGGTCCTCTGTCCCTGGGATTCTCCAGGCAAGAATACTGGAGTGGGTTGTCATTTCCCTTCTCCAGTGGACCTTCCTGACTCAGGGATCCAACCCAGGTCTCCTGCATTGCAGGCAGATTCTTTTACCAACTGAGCTACTATGAAACCTCATCTCAGACAAACCAACAACCCTTTTCAGCCAACACACGTAAGAGAACAATCGATCACAGGCACGGCACGGCACTCACTCTGGGCACAACGGCAGTGGCCCAGGAATGGCAGCGCCCGCCCCCCCCAGGAGCTCCTGAGCCATCAGAGGTCAGAGACGTGATTCCTCGGGTAGCCGACAGTGGGAGAAACGCTGGCCTGCTCGGAGGGGCTGTTTCTTTCCGAGCCCTTGGAAACGGGGTACAGGGCCCAGGGCGCTTTGTCTCTGTTGCCCGTGTGGCCCCGTGTGCCGCTGCCCACGGAGTCGGGACGTCACCCCATCTCCCAGCTCTGTTCTCGGGTCACGGCTGGGGGTGTCACAGCCCAGTTCATCCTCACTCACGTTCATCGGACGTCTCCAAGCCACTCCTTCAGCCCCGCCCCGTACCCCCCTCACCTTCTGAGGAAAAGGGAAGCTTTTTTTTTTTTAATTAATTAATTGTAATAGAGTATTCTTAGAGCAGATTTAGGCTTACAGAAAAATTGTGCAGAAAGTACCAGGTTCCCAGAAACTTGTTCTTTCCTTCAGTTTCCCCAGCGATTGCCGTCTTGCCTAAGTGTGTTTCATTTGTCACAACTGATGAATCCATATCGACTCATGATCGCAGCTGCAGGTCAGATCAGGGCTCCAGAGCTGCACATTCTGTGGGTTTTAACTAACCCATCACGTCACGCTCCCCCCTTCTCCCGCCATGATGGCCCCATGCCTCTTTTATTTTCAGGGCTGAGGTCAAAAATAGCTTTGAGGTGAAAAAGAGAAGGCTCTAGAATGTGGTAACATGTTTCATGTTGAGGTCTGGCCAGGAAGCTCAGTGTTAAGAGCTTTGATGAAGAGCCAAGAGCTCCCCGTGGCAGTGGAGGTACTGGCCTGGTGGCGACCTTGCCCCCTGGCCTTGCCCAGGCGCCCGCCAGGCTGGCCTCCACACTGACCTGGGCAGAGCCTTTGCCTGTGGCCATTGGGTGTGGAGTGGGGAGAGGACACGGGCTGGCAGGGGCTGAGTCTGTGGTAGAGAAAACCCCCTCCCTGGGAGAAGGGGGCCCTGACTTAGGACTTGGACCCCAGCCTGGGCCCCAGTCTCCTGGGCCCTGATCACCAGACCCCGGAAGCCCCTGCTTGTCCCCACACTTCAAGGAAGATAGTGTCCTTCTCGGGGTCCAGGTGCCAGCTCCAGGTCCCCTCCCACTATCTGCTGCTTGCCAGGCAGGTGACTCTGGACAACTCCGCAACCACCTGGGGCTCTGTTTGCTTGTCTAAGAACAGGAGGGATGGTCTTGGTGTCACCTGATGCTAGGTGGGTTGTGAAGGCCGGTGATCCAGCCCTTCCCCAGTGCCCGGCCCATCAAAAGTACGAGATAAACGTTAACACTACTTACTCGAGTCCCAGCGGCCCCTGGTTCACCCGACGGTCAGGCTGAATGATGAAGGAGGTTCAGAAGGCTCTTTCCCATTGTGCTACTGGAGAAGCCCTGCCTCCCCCAACCCCGCACATGGACCCTTCCCAGGAGTGAGTAAACAAGGGAGGAAGTTTAGTTCCAATAAGAGCCGAGAGACTCTGAGTGGCAGAAAGAACTAGAAGTCAGGATGGAGGCTCATACATGCATGCCGCTGCCCACGGAGTCGGGACGTCACCCCATCTCCCAGCTCTGTTCTCGGGTCACGGCTGGGGGTGTCACAGCCCAGTTCATCCTCACTCACGTTCATCGGACGTCTCCAAGCCACTCCTTCAGCCCCGCCCCGTACCCCCCTCACCTTCTGAGGAAAAGGGAAGCTTTTTTTTTTTTAATTAATTAATTGTAATAGAGTATTCTTAGAGCAGATTTAGGCTTACAGAAAAATTGTGCAGAAAGTACCAGGTTCCCAGACACTTGTTCTTTCCTTCAGTTTCCCCAGCGATTGCCGTCTTGCCTAAGTGTGTTTCATTTGTCACAACTGATGAATCCATATCGACTCATGATCACAGCTGCAGGTCAGATCAGGGCTCCAGAGCTGCACATTCTGTGGGTTTTAACTAACCCATCACGTCACGCTCCCCCCTTCTCCCGCCATGATGGCCCCATGCCTCTTTTATTTTCAGGGCTGAGGTCAAAAATAGCTTTGAGGTGAAAAAGAGAAGGCTCTAGAATGTGGTAACATGTTTCATGTTGAGGTCTGGCCAGGAAGCTCAGTGTTAAGAGCTTTGATGAAGAGCCAAGAGCTCCCCGTGGCAGTGGAGGTACTGGCCTGGTGGCGACCTTGCCCCCTGGCCTTGCCCAGGCGCCCGCCAGGCTGGCCTCCACACTGACCTGGGCAGAGCCTTTGCCTGTGGCCATTGGGTGTGGAGCGGGGAGAGGACACGGGCTGGCAGGGGCTGAGTCTGTGGTAGAGAAAACCCCCTCCCTGGGAGAAGGGGGCCCTGACTTAGGACTTGGACCCCAGGCTGGGCCCCAGTCTCCTGGGCCCTGATCACCAGACCCCGGAAGCCCCTGCTTGTCCCCACACTTCAAGGAAGATAGTGTCCTTCTCGGGGTCCAGGTGCCAGCTCCAGGTCCCCTCCCACTATCTGCTGCTTGCCAGGCAGGTGACTCTGGACAACTCCGCAACCACCTGGGGCTCTGTTTGCTTGTCTAAGAACAGGAGGGATGGTCTTGGTGTCACCTGATGCTAGGTGGGTTGTGAAGGCCGGTGATCCAGCCCTTCCCCAGTGCCCGGCCCATCAAAAGTACGAGATAAACGTTAACAGTACTTACTCGAGTCCCAGCGGCCCCTGGTTCACCCGACGGTCAGGCTGAATGATGAAGGAGGTTCAGAAGGCTCTTTCCCACTGTGCTACTGGAGAAGCCCTGCCTCCCCCAACCCCGCACATGGACCCTTCCCAGGAGTGAGTAAACAAGGGAGGAAGTTTAGTTCCAATAAGAGCCGAGAGACTCTGAGTGGCAGAAAGAACTAGAAGTCAGGATGGAGGCTCATACATGCTATCCTGCCCATCAGCTGTAGGGCCCTAGCAGAGCCCCCAGACCCGATTTCCCCTCAAGACAAATGGAGGGTTAGGGCGGAACGTGCAGGCCCCCGGGATCGGATAACCGTGGTGCTGACGAGGATGGGCCCAGGTCTGCGTTTCAAGGAGCCAGCAGCTGTCTGTCCTGCTGGCCGACACCGCATCTTTGGGGGAAGATGGTCCTGCACCATCACCCTCCTCGTTCTCCAGCCCCACTGTCTGTGCCCTCACCCCTGAATCAGAGCTCTGCCACGGCCACCTCCTACCTCCCTGGGCTGGGCCCTGTCCGGACCAGGGCTTCCACGCAGGGCCCATTGGCGGCCTGGATGCAGCTCAGGGTCCAGTGGGTCATCACTTTGTCCGCATCCTCGTCGGCCCCACTGAACAGGAGGCCTCAGGGAAGACTGGCATGTGTCTCCATCACGGCCCCCGCCCAGGGCCGGCCCAGTGCCCAGGGCAGAGGCTTCTCTGGGCAAGAGCAGAGGGACGGGCAAAGCCCTGGAGTAATTTGCTCAGAGACCTGTTTTCTTGATTCCCGTGCTTGGTAGGGAGGCTCATAGACAAGGTGCTGACTTGTCGCATTTAGTGCTATCTCTGCATTTTCTTCTAGTCTCTGCCGTCTGGACACGTGCAAGGAACTTTTGAACTGGCCAATAAAGAAGAAAACAGAGAAAAAAACCGATACCCCAACATCCTTCCCAGTAAGATTTTACTCTTTTGCTTTACATGACCGGTGGCATTCTGACGACACTCAGCCTTGCTTTACAGCTCCTGGTGATTCTGCCTGTCCAGGCAGCAGATGCCCGGGTGCTCAGAGGGCGGGGCCCGGGTCAGGACGCCCAGGTGCTCAGAGCGCAGGCCCCGGGTCAGGACGCCCAGGTGCTCAGAGCGCAGGCCCCGGGTCAGCACGCCTGCTCGGCCTTCGCGCTTGGGCGTCCAGCTGTCTGTCTCCCCCCCCGGGGCTCTGAGAGCCTGTGCCGTTTGTGGTCTGGCCGCCACGCCTGCGTTCACTGTTGAAACCTGGGCTGCCTGGCGGGCAAAAGGATGCCACCTGCCCCAGCTGGCAGAGCTCCCACTGTGGACCCAGCCTTGAGCCCTGGTCTCGGGCAGCCACTGGTCCCGAGCATCTCCCCTCCTGGACACGACAGAGCGCAGGCCCCGGGTCAGGACGCCTGCTCGGCCTTCGCGCTTGGGCGTCCAGCTGTCTGTCTCCCCCCCGGGGCTCTGAGAGCCTGTGCCGTTCGTGGTCTGGCCGCCACGCCTGCGTTCACTGTTGAAACCTGGGCTGCCTGGCAGGCAAGAGGATGCCACCTGCCCCAGCTGGCAGAGCTCCCACTGTGGACCCAGCCTTGAGCCCTGGTCTCGGGCAGCCACTGGTCCCGAGCATCTCCCCTCCTGGACACGGCGCCCTGGGCCACCAGTGTCAAGGCTGCTGTACAAGGACAGAGGTGACGAGAGTTCAGAGAGCTGCTGGGCTTTGGCAGCTCCGTGGGAAGGCTTGGAAGCACCCCAGTCTTTACCGCCACAGCTGATGGGGGTCGTGGATAGGGGGTGGTGTGGCCCCCAGGGGGTGGCGGGGCCAGAGTGGACACACCTGTCCAGGGGCGTCCCTGGATGGGCTGTGCCTTGGGGGCCTCGATGCCAAGACAGACCCCCAGCGTTCCAAGATGCCTGTGTAGCAGCGGGCCTGGGGGGCAGGATGGGGTGAGTTGTGATGTCATTTCTCTAGCCTGGACCCTCCTGTCCACTTTGCCATCAGGCTAGCAAAAGGGCAGCCTCTAAGGACCCTGGTGAGTTCACACTGGAGGCCCAACAAAGAGGGGACCTCCCTTCTCAGCAGAGCCTCCGTGGGGTGGAGCAAGCCAGCCTCTGCTGGCCCTCAGCGAGGTGGCTCTTGGCTGAATTTTTAGAATCAGAATTGAGTCCATCTGCCCCGTGGGTAAGAGAAGCTGTGGTCCACCTGACCCATGTGGTCTCTGGGTTTTTAGCACCTGAGAGAAGCAATTCATTCCCATTTTGCATGCGTAGGATTTATTTGTGCCTTGGTTTGGGGGGAGTGGGGTGGGGTGTGTGTGTGTGTGTATATGTGTGTGTGTGTGTGTGTGTAGAGTCCAGCATGAACTTGGGTCAACTAAAACCAGAGAAATTATCCAAGTAGTCTTCGGTCCCACGCATATTTGTAGAGGAAGCCAGGGGAGCGGCAGGGAGACGACGGGTCATGCAGCCAGGCAGGGAGGGTGGCTTAGACCAGGGTCAGGTCCTAGACCCAGGGCAAAGGTCATGCTGAGAGGACTTGCTGTTAAGTTGGGTGAGGTTTATCAGAGGCAAGTTCCATGGCTTGAACAGCTCAAGGGAAAGAAGCGCCATGCAGGAGGTTGGGGATCTCTGGCCTAATTTGCGCTGAATAAAAATCAGGGTGTTTGGAAGTGAGCGTCTGTTGTTAGTTGAATTAACTTGTTTAGCTTGTGCTTTGATTGCATGACGTGTGCATAGAGGGCCAGCTCACTGCCAAGCCCTTTCCGAGGTTCCTGGCCTACATTTCTCTCTAATCACTGAGCCATTTTCCTTCTAAAGGGAACGTTTACGTGGCTAATCAAGAGTGGTTTCAGCCTGAGCTCCATGGAGTGGAGTTAGCAGCCAGGTGTGGGAATTCCCTCTGGTGGCCCAGGATGGGGCATCCCCCACCTGCCGAGGGTCCCCAGCAGGGCCTGCTTCATGCCTGTTATGTCTAAGCCATGTTCCTCTGGCTTGGATTACGGAAGGGAGGTGGCCTTCTCTGCAAATGTGAAAGTGTGGGTCCTGCCCCAGCCCCTCCCAGCTCAGGAGTGCCAGGCCAGAGGAAATTGAGGAGCTGGCAGTCACCATGGGCCTGGGGACTTTGTCTGATGTGAGCATTTCACGTTGGTGCAAGGACACATTTACAGAACCGTGTCCTGGAAACACTGGCGTGTGCCCCGGAAGAGGCCAGCCAAGGGCATCTGGCTTTGGCATCGGTGAGACGCAGGAGAAGCCAATCTGGTTAACCTGGGCGGTTGGCCAGAGGTGCCCTGGGGCAGCTGGATCACGGGAGGATTGTGCAGGGGGCTCCCAGGCCTGCTACCCCCACCCCAAGCCTGGGAGACCCGGCTCATACTCGAGGTGGGGTCGGGTCAACAGGCAGGGAGATGGGCAGGGGCTCAATCCCTTAGCCTCATATACCTTCCTTCTCCCGTCCCCTTCCCCATAGAGAAAGAAAGGGAAAATGTAGTCCCTCAGTTGTGTCCAGCTCTTTGCGACCCCATGGACTGCAACCTGCCAGAATCCTCTGTCCCTGGGTTTTTTCTCAGGCAAGAATACTACACTGGGTTGCCATTGCCTTCACCAGGGGTTCTTCTGGACTGAGGGGTCCAACCCACCTCTCCTGAGTCTCCTGCATTGACAGGTGGATTCTTCACTGTGGGCACCACCTGGGAAGCCCTGTAAGTGCATCCTATTTACAAGATGCCCCTGGGACTGGAGCCAGTCCTGATGTGAACCCAGGGAGCTCTGAGGGCAGAGGTCAGTGTGCCTGGGGTGTTGAGTGGCTGCATGTGGGAACGGCCCCATACCCAGTGGCGAGTGAGCAAGTGAGCATCCTCCTCTTTTCTGGAAAAAGACGCCAACCAGAGATAATTTTAGGAAATGGTGTTTTGAGAGAGAAGTGTAACTTTTTAGAATGAAAAGACAGGAAGCTCTTAGAACTGCAAGATGCTGAATCTAACCAGAAGGCTGTTTTTAGCCCCCTGCCTTCTACAGCTGTCCTCAGAAGGGCAGATCGTTCCAAATCATGGTTAACTAGCTTGATACGTGTTCCACTGGTGCTATTTCTGCCTCAGGGCCAAGTATCTCAGGGCCGAGCCTTTGAGGACGGTGAATCTGACACCCTGGCCGCCCTCTGTGGCCGCAACTGCCCCAGACCTCCGCTGACCTGCCCTCCACCAGGAGCAGGGCATGGTGTTCAGACAGCAGGTGTCCGAGCCCGTTCGCTCGTGGCCAAGCCAGCTGCCCCCGTGCAGAGGGGAGACATCCAGGCTGGGACCCGGGATCTTTGCCCCAGACCCACAGCACTCACTCCCCCACCTCAGTTAGTTCCAGTTCTCTGGCTACTCGGAGGGGACGAAGCAGGGAGCAGGACACGGAAGTATCCCATAATTAATGCGGTAAATACACGCAGGGTACCCACCGAGTGCTGCCCGGCAGAGTGGTAACCCGGAAGCATTCTGGTCCTAGAGCCCTGGGCCCCAGGCTGGCCCCTTCATGCCTTTCTGCTCCTGTAAGTGGTCGGCCGCTTACACACCAGCGTGGAGACCCAGAGCTGGAGCTGCTCCACCTGGAGGGACCCACGAAATGGTCTAACCTCTTTGAGAATCAGAAGGAAATATATACTTAACTCGGTCTTGCTCATGATCATCTTTATAGCAACTACTACTGCAGGAGACGTAAGTGACTTGGGTTCGATTCCTGGGTTGGGAAGATCCCTTGGAGAAGGAAATGGCAACCCACTCCAGTATTCTTGCCTGGAGAATCCTGTGGACAGGGGAGCCTGGTGGGCTACAGTCCATGACGTCGCAGAGTCAAACACAGCTGAAGCAGCTTAGTACACACGCACACAATGCCGCCATAAAATAGAACGTGCGATTTTTTTCTTTAATGGTGAAAGGGGCCCATGAAGGCGGAAGTGACACAGACCCTGTAAGTCACATGAGGCCTGGTTAAAACCTCCCCGCCTGTATGTGTGCATACAAACCAGACATGCACAGCACACTCATGCACACACAACACACTGCATACGAGACTCACCACTGCACACCCACAAATATACATACACACTGCACACTCCCACACCACTCACACACACCCACAACACTCATACACACACAACACTCACACACACACACATACCGCCCTCCCTGGTTGGCCCTCACACACTGGAAAATCTTGGAACCACAGGCTGGAATCTTCCAGGCAGTGGTCCATCCTGCACAGTCCATCCGTGCGGGTCCAGCTACCTGCCTGCTCCAGGGCAGACCTGAATGTGCGCACTGGGGTCTGGAGTCCCAAGCCCGCAGGCCTGACGCCCACCTGTCCGGAGGTGGACAGGCTCCCCTTCGAAAGCCTGGGAGCGTGGCCCCCGGAAGTGCTCCTGAGGGCCAGCACACCGACTCCTGGGCCCTGAAGCTCTTCCCTGTCCGCATCCCCGGGTGTGTTCAGTTCTTTCTGGGGCCTGGCCTGGCTGCTGAGGTGCTGTGCTGGATGGAACAGTTGTGTTCCTGCCCCCAGGACACTGAGCATCCCCTGGGAACGTTTAAGAATTTCCCTTCTGTCCCGTGGTCACCATGGTTACGTCCTTCACAGTGTTTGATCCTGTCCTTGTGATTCCCTGGCCTAATGTCACGGTTTTTGTGTTGTTCTTTTCTGCAGATGACCATTCTAGGGTGATCTTAAGCCAAGTGGATGGAATCCCGTGTTCAGACTACATCAATGCTTCCTACATAGATGTAAGTACCCCCCAACCCGCCACAACACCACACCCGGACCACTGGGGGCTGAGTGTGGATGGGGACCACTGGACCCCTTCTTCCCGGGGCCAGGAAGGTAACTTGTCCCCACTTTCCTGGACACGGTGGCCACACCGGCCACCACACAGAAAGCATGAAAGCGCCGGGCCTTTTGAATTAGCATCTGTGCTGGGGACTCGTTCCTAAGTTGCAGATAAGCCCAGAGGAGGCTCATTTACGCTGCTGCTGCTTACTTACTCAGTCATGTCCGACTCTGCGTGACCCCGTGGATGTAACCCATCTGGCTCCTCTGTCCATGGGATTCTCCAGGCAAGGATACCGGAGTGGGTTGCCGTTTCCTGCTCCAGGGGTTTTTTCCGCTCCAGGGATCAAACCCAGGTCTCCTGCTTGGCAGGCAGATTCTTTACCGCTGAGCCACCTGGGAAGCCCATACTCATTTCTATTACTGACCAAACAGAACAGAGGGGACCAGTTAAATAATCTGCAGTAAAATCATATATGGATTATTAAGAATCCAGTTTAGTTGAACCTTAAAAGATCAATTGATATGTTACGAATTATTATAAAAATTCAGTATAAGAGAATGTGTGCATATTAACCAATTAAACTATATATATCTGTGCCTGTGTGTCTGCTTACATATCTGGAAAGGTATTCACAGAAAAATACTGGCAAGGGGCATGCAGAAATAGCATGTTATTTCTTAAACTCCTGGCAAGGTTTCTTCTTGTTTTTCTGTGTCTTCCAAATTCTCCACGACAAATACGTTAGTTTCCTAACCATAAAGTCCTTCCACAACGACAGTTCTGAAAAATCATAAATCTGATTTTATTTCTCTAGGGTTATAAAGAGAAGAATAAATTCATAGCCGCTCAAGGTAAGCTTTTCATTAAGTGACAGTCTGAATGTGATTTTGGTAAAATGACATGGAAGGCAATTGCTTCCTTACCTGGTACCAGCCATCCTGGAGGGTTATACAGGCTTTTTGTATGTGTGTGTATTGCTACGTTTACATAGCGGATCAGAGTCAGCTTCTCCCGAAGCACAGAAGTTAAAATGGCATGAATCCCACAGCCTTGCTGCTCACTGCGTCTGCTCCACTGGCCAGGGGCGTCCCCTCCCCTGGGAGGTGGTCAGGAATGCAGGCCCCACCCCTGACCAACTGCTGTCCCGGAGTTTGCATCTTAGCCAGCATTCCCAGGTCCTTCTGCACCGTAGAGTCTCAGGAGCATTATACTGTGAGGTGATGGAACTCCTCCAGGGCACAGGGCTTCAAAGGACACAAGAGCTGGACCTCTGCGCGTACACCCCATCTGCGGTCCAGGCAGACAGACGGGGAGGGCGTGGGGCGTCCATCAGACACGGCCACGTCAGGTGTGCAGCCACTCGATGGGTGTGTGCAGAGAGACAGAGACACACGACCTGTTTCTGCGCCTCTGTGATTTAAACCCAGACGCCCAACGGTCCACTGCTTGCCGTCTCAGCGTGTTGATACTTGTGTTAGAAAACCTTGATTTCTTTTGGCCACTGAGCTGTACGTGACTTCCAAGTTGGGCTTGGGGAGCAGCAGGGAGGGGAGTAAGTCACTTTCTGGATCAAGCCCATAACCTTGAGGATGCTTTTAGCCATGAGAGTGTATTAGTCGCTGAGTCGTGTTTGACTCTTTGTGACCCCAGGAGCTATAGTCCGCCAGGCTACCCTGTCCAAGGGATTCTCCAGGCAAGAATGCCAGAATGGGTTGCCATGCCCATCTCCAGCGGACCTTCCTGTGAAAACACGCCCTTAAACCTCACACGTGACCCTCTGTGTCTCCGAGCACTCGTCTGCTTGGGGCTGTCCTCCCCGGGAGCCATGGCTGATGAAGCTGGGTGTCAGGGAGCTAACAGTAGATTTCCTGCACATCCTCATTCCTCGGCAAGAGTCTCCAGAGCAGTGGGTTCCAACATTCAGTGTAGATAGCAATCTTAAATGCACACTTAAATGCACACACACAAAAATGGGCTTCCCTGGTGGCTCAGATGGTAAAGAACCTGCCTGCAATGCTGCAGAGCCAGGTTCAGTCCCTGGGGCAGGAAGATCCCCTGGAGAAGAGAATAGCAACCCACTCCAGTATTCTTGTCTGCAGAATGGACAGAGGAGCCTGGTGGGCTACAGTCCCTGGGGTTGCAAGGAGTCAGACACAACTGAGCGACTGGCACTTTCACTTGCCCTGAAAAGTAGGGAGATATACACATAAGCCCACAGTCCATCAGGAACATGCCTAGCTTTTAACGTCAGAAACCCTGGCAAACACCCGCTGATGCCAATGGAAATGTGTTTTTCATTCTTATAAGCAGACATCCAGAGGAAGTAGCCTGGGCTGGGGCAGCAGCACAAGGGAGAGGGGCTCTTTCGTTCCTCCTCTGCCCTCCTTAGTGTCATCCTCAGGGTCACAAAGTGGCTGCCGAACCTCCCGGCACCGCTATCCCTAGTCAGGCAGGAAGGAGAGCAGCAGGCAGAGGACTTTCTTCCACGGACACTATTTTTTGTTCAGACCCCCTCCCCAGAGACTTCAGCCTACATCTCACCAGACGGCATCACTAGCCGTGAAGGCAGCTGGGAATGTGATTTTTTTTCTTTTTCTAGAGGAAAGGCGGTTAGACACGGCAGGTGGGTCAGGCAGCCGGCAGTGTGTCTCCCTTTCCCCACCCCCCCACAGCCTGATTCAGCGGTTTGGGATGGGAGGTCTTATTCTGAGGCATCAACAAGCCCCTCCGTGGCCACAAACCACTTTGACAGCTTGCAAACCAGCTCCCATTTAAACAGTGTTTGTGGCCCACAATCATCACCAGCTGGGTGCACTAACTTATCCCCCGAGGATTTCCCAGCCCCTGAGGGGGTGAGTGTCAGGGAGAGAGAGGCAGGGCCAGACTGGGAGGCTTCCCCCTGTCTTCCCCCTACTCCAGTCCTGGGACTCTGCAGGGAGTGAACGGGCCCATCACCCCATTCCCCGGGGCAGGTGATGGGGGAGCAGACGTCCTGAGGCCCAAAGGCCGCGGTGACCTGTCTGGGGCTCACAGGGACCGCTCTGTCTGACTCGGACCATCCTCTCCTCCCAGGTCCCAAACAGGAGACAGTGAATGACTTCTGGAGAATGATCTGGGAGCAGAAATGTGCAACCATCGTGATGCTGACAAATCTGAAAGAAAGAAAAGAGGTAAGCCCAGCCTCGAGTCCCCACTGTGTTCTCAGCTGCTGCTGCTTGGCTTGGGGTAGGCTCACCACTTCCTGTTCCGTTCTCCCTCCTGCTTATCACGGCAGATGAAAAACACAAAACAACTCGGGGCTCACAGCACTTTTATTTTGAAATACATTGTCTGTGTTCCCAGGACCTCACTGTCCTAGTCAGTTAGTTAGTCAGTTCAGTCGCTCAGTCGCATCCGACTCTGTGCGACCCCATGGACTGCATGCAGCACGCCAGGCCCCCCTGTCCATCACCAACTCCCAAAGTTTACTCAAACTGAGTCGATGATGCCCTCCAGCCATCTCATTGTCTGCCCTCCCCTTCTCCCGCCTTCAGTCTTTCCCAGCATCAGGGTCTTTTCCAGTGAGTCAGCTCTTCTCATCATGTGGCCAGAGTATTGGAGTTTCAGCCTCCGCATCAGTCCTTCCAATGAATATTCAAGACTAATTTTCCTTAGGATGGACTGTTTGGATCTCCTTGCAGTCCAAGGGACTCTCAAGAGTCTTCTCCATCACCACAGTGCAAAAGCATCAATTCTTCAGTGCTCAGCTTTCTTTATAGTCCAACTCTCATATCCTAGACTATGATATAAAATGATGCAAGGATTTTCTTCTTTCAGGAGAGAGTTATCCCTGGGTGGCCCACCAGTTCTTATGCCACAGTGGGAGCAGTGAATTTTAATATAGAGATTTTTTAGAATTTTGGGACATAACATGTTGGGCCTCAGACCATAAAAAAAAAAAAGTGATTTTCCCCTTATTATTCAGACCAGAGAAAGCATTGGAAAAAAACAAGGTGTGTTGTAGTCGGATTGATTTGGTATTGCAGTGTGTTCGATTAGCTGTTTCGACTTCAGAAAGCAATGCATACACATTATAAGAACTTGAAATCTCTATAAAGAAGTGTGAGTCAAGCTGATTCATTTCCTAAGTGTGCCTCCTGGACAGGACTGCCCTGGGTGGGGTGCAGGCCGTGAGCCACCGGGCAGACCCCTTGGGCAATTCTTGTTGCAATGTGAGGGGCTGCAGGTCATGTAAAACATAATGGAGACAGAAAATAAAATACAACAGGGACAGTGGAGGTCCAGGAGGGACAGACCAAGATGCAAGGCCAGGCCGAGGCCC
This sequence comes from Madoqua kirkii, assembly GCA_006408675.1. Taxonomy (NCBI): domain Eukaryota; kingdom Metazoa; phylum Chordata; class Mammalia; order Artiodactyla; family Bovidae; genus Madoqua; species Madoqua kirkii. Next base: position 16,249 of record SJYC01144198.1, on the reverse strand, counting down.
TGCTGGGCTCCGTTTCAGGCTCAGAGATGCTGAGGCCCCCTTGGGCCTGGGAGGCATTCACTTTTCAACTCCAAGGACACGGACGCCTGTAGAATAAACTGGGACACAGCATGACTGGGAATCTGGAGGTGTGGTGAAGAGGGGACAGCCCCCCACCTGGGGGGTTCCTGGTCCAGGCCAGGCAGGAGGGCTCATGTAGAGGGTGATGGTGCTGCTGGGTCTTAGAGACTGGGCCGCGGGGTTGGGGGAGCTATGCCAGATGCAAGCAGAGGGAAGCACTGGGGCGTGTTTGTGAGGCGGGGAGCAATCTGCTGGACCCAGAACCAGGATGCCCACTCTAGGAGCAGAATGGCTAGAAATGCATCAAGGCACCAACCGGCGCTTGCAGCCTGGATATCGGGCTGACGTGGATGGGCGCTCGAGGGCTTCCTCAGCAGTAAGCAGAGGCCTGCGCTTTTGCTCCAGAGTTGAAAGCAGATCAGGGAGGCAGATGGGAAGCTGGTGGCAGGCAGACTGTTCTCCCACGTTCCAGCGTGAGGGCCCAAACAGGGGTGGTGGCAAGTGGGTCAACAGGGAGACGCAGCTTGGTCAGAGACATCTGTCCTGGGGCCTGTGTGGTCCTGGCTCCAGCCGGACACAGGTGCCATCCACCGTCACTCACTGGCCAGGGGCTGGTCGCCTTGTCCCCACAAAGCTCAGGCCGCTCTGCTAGGGCTCAGGGTAAAGGGGCCCAGGGGCTGCCCTATGGGATGGAAGTGACAGACTGTGGGGAACTCAGCCAGGGCAGGAGAAGGGAGGCTGGCCAGCAGGAAAGGTAGCCCCAAGGTGGCCCCCAGCTCCCCCACCACTAATTTATTCCACCCAGAAAAGCAGCAGAAAAACCTCCAACCCCACCCCATTTCCGGTCGGGGAGTGGAGAGGGGTTTTCTTTTGTTTCAAAGGGAGCTGGGACAGGGGTAGGGAGGGCCAGCCTCCTCCTCCTCTGTGTGAATCCTGCCCAGGCCCGATGCGTGCTCTCTCACCGGAAAGAGTGATGGGCGGAAGCAGGGGGTTCCCAGGCAGCAAACAAGGCTTTGCACAGTCTGGGGCGTGGTCCAGCCCCCCGGCCCTCTCAAGGGGGCAGCCCCCCGTTGTTGCTCAGACTTCCTGAAAGGCAGAGTTTGTGTGTTGCTTCCACTGTGGGGCAGGTTTAGAGCCCCTGTGTCCCTGGAGGGCAGGTGCCTCTTGTCCCTGGCCAGGCCATGATACTCGGAACGACCTCGCCTGTAACAGCCGGAAACCCCGTGTCCAATAGCTGTCTCTTATACACATCTGGTGGGGGAAGGGGGGCGCTGTGGGGGAGGTGTCCCCGCACTCTGAGCGGATGCTGCAGCCCCACGCCCTAGACGAGGAGGCTGACCTGGAGCCTGGCGTCCCCTGGGACCAACTAATCTCTGGGCCAGGCTTTCGGGGGCTTATTTGCAAACAAGAGACAGAGGAGACCAGTGCAGGGCCGGTGGGGCTGGGAAGGCGCCCCATCTGCCCCATTAGTCATCTTGTCGCTACGTTACTTGACATGCCTCCCCCCCCCACCGCCGGCTCTTTCTCTGCCAGCCTCCTCCTGCTTTTTTCCATCTCTGTGACTCAGACTCAGCCTGCCTTTGGGCCTCAATTCTCAGTGTCTCAGATAAAATGGTTTCTCAATAGAGTTCCCCTTTTCTTAACTGCTTACACTCTGTTGCGGTCTCCTCAGCTTCAGCATCCTGGCTCAGTGTTGTGAAAGCTGGCATCTCATGATCTGATGGGGGCAGAGCGGGGGTGGGGTGGGTGCGGGTGGCAGGCGGTGGTGACCGCTGTGTAGAGGGGCGTGCCAAGGGCGTGAAAATAGAGCACACGCTGAGCCCTGTGGGGGTCTGAGAAGCGTCCCCGGGTCCTCAAGTGAGAGTCTGTCAAGGCGAGAGTCTCTGGAGGGTCCCCGGGAGGCCCAGACTGCCCCAAACCAGGGCCTTCAGGGTGGGCTTCTCCTCGGTGTCCCTTCAGAGCTGCCCAGGGCCAGGCTGCAGGAGGGGAAGTTGGTGGGTGTCATCACACAAGCCCTGGGCCCTGGTAAATACCAGCTGACTCTTGTTTTATAGGATTATTAATCCTCGTGGCCTGGCCTGTGAGCTGTGCCCAGTGGGCAATGTCCAGGGTCAGTGGCTTGCTGACCCCTGCGGCCATGGAGCAGGGATCCCCCCACTAGGGGGACCTCATGCCTTCAAGTCCTCCTTGCAGGAGGATGCCCTGGGGTCAGGAACTGGAGGCCAGTCCCCACCCTCTCCTGTGTGGTCCATTTGTAGTTCTGAGGGAGGGAAAGCAAAGGAAGCCCTCTCTGTGGCCGTGCACCCATCCAGCTCTACAGATTCCTGCGTCAGTCTTATCCCTGGCTGGAGAAAAGGTGGGAGCATTCAGCTGACAAGTCCAAGACTCTTCCACAGAGGGTGGGTGGGATGCAAACGGAGTTCGCCCTCAGCGCTGGGCAGGAAAAATGACCCACCGATTCCGACGGGCAGCCCCGTGGTCCTCTGGGGCTTGAGGAAGCCCCACCCAGGTGAGGCCGCTTCCACGTGGGTCCCCAGCTCTGCAGAGCAGTTCAGCCCCACAGTCCAGTCAGTACGTGTGGGTAGTAAGGGGATGAGTGACCGAGGCATCAGAGGGGTCCGATTCTCGTCTCAGTCCTGCCGTTAAGCAGCACTGATGAGACGGACGCCCCGCTCCGGCCTCTGAGGTGTCGCTGGAGCCGGCTGTGTGCCAGGCCTTGTGTCCATGGCCCGGGCGGAGGGCGACGAGGTGATGAAAGGGCCCCCGCAGACCTCCTGTTTCTGCCCACGTGTCCCACGCAGGAGAAGTGCTACCAGTACTGGCCGGACCAGGGCTGCTGGACGTACGGGCACATCCGGGTGTGTGTGGAGGACTGCGTGGCGCTGGTGGACTACACCGTCCGGAAGTTCTGCATTCAATCCGTAAGCTCGCGACTTCCTTCAGAGGCAGGCTTGCGAGGCGAGGCACGTGTGCGTGCTTTATCATAGGAAGCACTTGCCTCGCCCTGGCACCAGCACCCCCACCCCCAGCAGCTCTCACAAGGGGAGATGAGGCGGAGGCGGTGCCGGGCAGGGACGCTCCCCACAGATCTGAGTCTGCAGGGCAGCTGACAGGCAGGTGCACGTGACCTTGAGTCAGGTCGATACTCCTGGCTCCCAGAGACCACCTGGGTGGAGGAAGTTGAGTCGGTTGGAGCATCCTGGGGGTGTGGGAAGGGGTCCCCAACTCAGTTGCACAGAGCTGTTTCACACACTGGAATGGAGACATGAGGTTTTTCTTTTTCTTTTTTTTTTTTTTTTACAGTTTCAAAATTATATCTGAAACATTTCATTATTTTTCAAACTGTTTTCCTGCTAGTCACTCCTCCTCTGAGATGATTTAAGGCAGCCTTCAATAAAGACACCTGTAGGCGAGGCAGATGAAATAAGAGATTTCAGAGATTAGGAAAAAAAATTAGAAAAAAGCGGAAGGTGGTGTTATCAAGAATCAAAGGTAGAGTGATGGGTGTGGTTAGATCACAGAATATGAGCCTGAGCTTCCTAGGAGCCACAGCGAAAGAGGAGAGAGAATGAGTTTTATCATATTACTGTCCCCAACCTTGGCCTACCTCATCCCAGAAACACAAACGTACACACACACACACACACACACACACGCTTCCAAATACACTATATATCTTTCCATGGCTTGGGGCAGAGAACCAAACTCCTCGGTTCTGGGTAAGAAGAGTGGAGAAAGGTTTTGAGGGTAGGGGTGGGGTCGGGTGGCTGTCTCTTATACACATCTAGATGTGTATAAGAGACAGGTCTTAGAGACTCCGTAGGCCTGCTGAGCTGGGGGAGCTGGACTCCTTCCACATGGCCATTCCCTGACTGCTGCAAGCGATCTTCTTGGCTCGGGTATGAGTTCCCTGCTTCACGTGAGTCTAATATTCCATGCCCCGTGACTTCTGGTGGGTGCCAGAGGCAGGCCTGAGACCTAAGCTTGACATTCCTCCAGCCCCTGGGCCTCTTGGGCCCCAGCTGGGGTCAGCTCCAGCTCCAAATGCAAACAGCCAGGACACAACAAACACACCCTAGCCAGGCCTCCTGCCTGCCTCTCCACTCTGCCCTGGCCCAAAAACAAACCAGCCTCTGAGGTGTCGCTGGAGCCGGCTGTGTGCCAGGCCTTGTGTCCATGGCCCGGGCGGAGGGCGACGAGGTGATGAAAGGGCCCCCGCAGACCTCCTGTTTCTGCCCACGTGTCCCACGCAGGAGAAGTGCTACCAGTACTGGCCGGACCAGGGCTGCTGGACGTACGGGCACATCCGGGTGTGTGTGGAGGACTGCGTGGCGCTGGTGGACTACACCGTCCGGAAGTTCTGCATTCAGTCCGTAAGCTCGCGACTTCCTTCAGAGGCAGGCTTGCGAGGCGAGGCACGTGTGCGTGCTTTATCATAGGAAGCACTTGCCTCGCCCTGGCACCAGCACCCCCACCCCCAGCAGCTCTCACAAGGGGAGATGAGGCGGAGGCGGTGCCGGGCAGGGACGCTCCCCACAGATCTGAGTCTGCAGGGCAGCTGACAGGCAGGTGCACGTGACCTTGAGTCAGGTCGATACTCCTGGCTCCCAGAGACCACCTGGGTGGAGGAAGTTGAGTCGGTTGGAGCATCCTGGGGGTGTGGGAAGGGGTCCCCAACTCAGTTGCACAGAGCTGTTTCACACACTGGAATGGAGACATGAGGTTTTTCTTTTTCTTTTTTTTTTTTTTTTACAGTTTCAAAATTATATCTGAAACATTTCATTATTTTTCAAACTGTTTTCCTGCTAGTCACTCCTCCTCTGAGATGATTTAAGGCAGCCTTCAATAAAGACACCTGTAGGCGAGGCAGATGAAATAAGAGATTTCAGAGATTAGGAAAAAAAATTAGAAAAAAGCGGAAGGTGGTGTTATCAAGAATCAAAGGTAGAGTGATGGGTGTGGTTAGATCACAGAATATGAGCCTGAGCTTCCTAGGAGCCACAGCGAAAGAGGAGAGAGAATGAGTTTTATCATATTACTGTCCCCAACCTTGGCCTACCTCATCCCAGAAACACAAACGTACACACACACACACACACACACACGCTTCCAAATACACTATATATCTTTCCATGGCTTGGGGCAGAGAACCAAACTCCTCGGTTCTGGGTAAGAAGAGTGGAGAAAGGTTTTGAGGGTAGGGGTGGGGTCGGGTGGGGTGGGGTGGGGCCGGGCCTCCCAAGAGTAGACCAACCAGATGTTTTCCCCACAAACCAAGCCGCTTTTGAGAGTGAAAGCTTATGCTGTTGGCAGTTACACGGCAACATACAGTCACGGCAAACTGGGATGCAGCCAGCCTGCTGGCCAACGGGCCGGTGAGCCCTCGGGCCGGCTGCAGGGAACTGCCTGGCTGCCGGGGCCTGGCCCAGCCTGGTCCTGGCCTGGGTGACCGTGGGCCCTGCTCTGCTGTTCCCGCTGCTATGGGGTCCTGTGAGCACCAGGGTCTCTCACCCCTGGGCGTCCAGTCTTCACTGATGGGCCCCTCTCTGCACGAGTCCCCACGGCTGCTCACGCCTGGACGGCAGAGGCGGGCCTCGAGCAACTGTCTTGGAGTCGTGATGCTGGGGGCGCAGGGGGCAGGGGCCGTCCCGCCCACTCACGTCTCCGCATGTCCCCACAGCAACTCCCTGATGGCTGCAAAGCGCCTCGGCTGGTCTGCCAGCTGCACTTCACCAGCTGGCCCGACTTCGGGGTGCCTTTCACCCCCATCGGCATGCTCAAGTTCCTGAAGAAAGTGAGGACACTCAGCCCGGCGCATGCCGGGCCCATCGTGGTCCACTGCAGGTGCGCGCGGGGCGGGGCCAGGCAGCCCAGGAAGGACACAGCCTCCAGTGGGAAAATGACCAGTGGGTGGACATCAGGGTGGGCAGAGGAGCGGCTGGGGTGACCTGAAAGTGCCTCCCAGATACTGGACGCAGCTCAGAGAATCCCTCAGGGTGAGAGCTGGAGGGAAGCCCTTCATCCGGGGAGGCAGAGCCCTTCATCAGTACCTCCTGTCGGGGAACCTTAGTATCTAAAGCAGACAAGCGCCTCGTGATCTGGCACCGCACACTCCTCTGAGCCACTGGCTTTGCACAGTCTGGGGCGTGGTCCAGCCCCCCGGCCCTCTCAGGGGGCAGCCCCCCGTTGTTGCTCAGACTTCCTGAAAGGCAGAGTTTGTGTGTTGCTTCCACTGTGGGGCAGGTTTAGAGCCCCTGTGTCCCTGGAGGGCAGGTGCCTCTTGTCCCTGGCCAGGCCATGATACTCGGAACGACCTCGCCTGTAACAGCCGGAAACCCCGTGTCCAATAGAGAGTGACGGCCGGTGAGCAGGACCGTCCATCCTCCAGCCGGGAGGGCAGGGCCACTGGCCTGAGTCTCTGCACAAGGAAACCCCTCCAAGACGCGGACCCACGGCTGCCCCAGCTAGAGGGGAGACCGGTCAGCAGCATGTCCTCAGGGTGGAGAGTGTGAAAGGCCCGTTGCAGGCAGGCAGTCGCGGTCCTGTTCCCATCAGCTGACAGTCTGCTGGCTGGGCTCCAGACGGCAGGGATGAAGGAGCCGCCTCTGCATGGGGTCAGGGCTGGCTGCAGGGAGCAGTTCAGCTGTTTTGTTCTGATGCCTCCAGATTCCCTGGTGCTAGTGGAACTGCAGTGCCTGGCCCCTCCCCTGCCCGCCTCCCACTCGCAGTGGTGCTGGGGCAGGTCATTTGCCCTTCGTCTTGGCTTCCACCCTCCGCCGCTGTCTGTGGCCGAGAGCCCCAGCCTCCGCCTGGCGCAGAAGCCCTCTGCCTGCTGTGTGCGCTTGTGGTCTGGAACATTAGGGGTTTTTTGGTCCCGTGGGTGTTGGCTGAGTTTGTTTGTGTACCTGCTGAGTCCTGGGTGTTGGGGAGACACATATGGACGGCCTGCATTGCTTGCAGGGGATCTAGATGGACAGGTAGGGTGGAGTGGGAGGATGTGCAGAGACCGCTGTGGGAAGACCATTGGGGAGAAAGGAAACCCAGCTCAGGAGTGGCACTGGGCAGCTTCCCAAGGAAGGAGACCTCTTGGTGGAGCCCCTGAGCACCAGCTGGCCCCAGCCAGCCCGAGGTTTAGGGCTGGGGTCCCAGATAGAGCCAGCTAGTGCCCCAATTTGTATGCTCTTTGCTCCAGAGCTAACAGACCTGGCCTGGAGTCTTTCTTTCTTATGAAGAGCCTGGAAAAACATATCAAGCATGACAATAAAAAAAAAAAGTCCAGTTGCACAAGTGATAATGAGGAGCCAGCATTCGGCAATAGAAGAAAAATTACCTGTACAATTCACACAAAGCTTACAGAGCGGCCCTTTTCCAGAAGCCTGGTAGTAGTCTCCAGTCCACCTGCAGTTGCAGGGCCTGCAGGAGACACGGGTTCGATCCCTGGGTTGGGAATATCCCCTGGAAGAGGAAAGAGGAAATGGCAACCCTCTCCAGGGTTTCTGCCTGGAGAATGCCACAGACAGAGGAGCTTGGCGGGCTACAGTCTCTAGGGTCTCAGAGTCAGACAGGACCGCAGTGACAGCTCCCTGGCCCTTGAAGGAAATTTGAGATCTTGTCCCTGAGATTTGGTGCCCTCCAGTGGCCTTACTTGGATTTGTCTTTATTAACGGAGGGAAGTTTGTGCTCAGTGAAGAGGTTCGTCTTCATTGAGGGTGGTGTGCCCTCCGGTCCGGACGGCAGGCGTGTTCCAAGGTCCCGTCATCGCGGTGGGGACAAGGGACTCACGACGTGGCCTCTTCCTCTCTCCCCAAGTGCGGGCGTGGGCCGGACGGGCACCTTCATCGTGATCGACGCCATGATGGACATGATGCACGCGGAGCAGAAGGTGGACGTCTTTGACTTCGTGTCCAGAATCCGCAATCAGCGGCCTCAGATGGTTCAGACAGACGTGAGTCGTGCCCTCCTCTGGCCCATCCGCCTGTGCTGGTGTGAGCTTGGCTCAGCAAACCCCGACGCCCCGAGACGCGAGTCAGGTGCACACAGCAAGGTGCCTAGCCAGGACCGTGTCACCCCGGCCCTCGCCAAGGCCGCAGATGGTCGCTACAGAGAGCCCTTAACCTGACGTTCCCCCAACCCCTTCCCCTCTGCACTAAGAGAAGGGGCCCCCCTTGGAGCCCGTCTGGGTCTCCCCGCAGATGCAGTACACGTTCATCTACCAAGCCTTACTGGAGTACTACCTCTACGGGGACACCGAGCTGGACGTGTCCTCCCTGGAGAAGCACCTGCAGGCGCTTCAAGGCCCCGCCGCCCACTTCGACAAGATCGGGCTGGAGGAGGAGTTCAGGGTGAGCGCCGACCTGCCCTCAAGGAGGACCGGCCCCGTTCACACGGGGCTGCGCGCAGCTGCTTCCTCCCTTAGGAACTCCCGGAAAAGCAAGGGGTCCGTCCTGCCCGTGACTTTCAAGGGAAGAACAATGGGGACTCTCAGAGCTCTGCAGCCATGTTGGTGGTGGGCTGGGGGGTGGGGGGGAATATCCTACGTGCACATTTTATCTCCCAAGACTCGGCCGTGGCTGGAGATGGAGACAGGATTTCCTCTGAGTGGGTGTCCTTGATGGCAGTCGGGTTGGAAGGCGAGCAGTCTCTCAGCAACGTCAGGGTTTTAACTGCGCGGCTGTGTCTCTCTTGGCTGCAGAAACTGACAAACGTCCGCATCATGAAGGAGAACATGAGGACAGGCAACCTGCCCGCGAACATGAAGAAGGCCAGGGTCATCCAGATCATTCCATGTAAGGGGCCGCCCGCGGAGGGTATGCCCTCGCGGCAGGCGCCGTTGGGCGGGTACCCTGGGGCTTCAGTCGCTGGAAGGTCGTTGACCACCGGCTTGTATAAACCAGGGGTCCAGGGCGGGGTGCCCTCGGGGAGCTCTGTCAAGTGTGGGGAAGAGAACGCTCACCTGTGAAGATGTGAGTGACCTAGGCTGTCCCGGGGGTGTCAGGCGGGCAGCTTGTGACCTGGACTTGGAGGCGGGAGAGGGAGGGGGACTTCCTGAAGGTGGAGAGATGAGCTTCGGGCCTGATGTGGTACCTCCTGATTCTATGAGATGCCATCCCATCCTCCCCCAAGCCTGGGCAGAGCCACAACACCCCGCCGTACACAGAGTGGGGTCCTGGCCCGCGCTGTGCAGCCAGACCCGAAGGGAACTCAGCTGAGACCTTCCAGGGAGGGGCCTTGAGGCCGGCACACCGCGGGCAAGGGAGGCACCGGGCACTGGGCGGCCTGAGGTCTAGGGGGACGGAAAGCCTACAGGCCTGGTAGGAGCAGAGGCATTGGAGGAACCCCAGGGGGAAGGGGAGGCGCCCGCCTAGAGGGGAGGCGGGAGGGCTCACCCAGACCTCCTCTCCACAACCCCTCCTGGACTCCAGCTCCTGCAGCAGCGGGCCCTCACGTGGACCTGCCCATGCCGGCAGTGCGTGGGGCTGGGCAAGCCCTCTCCAGCCTCAGACCCCGGGGGCTCTGTGGCTGTGATGCCTCCAGCAGGCTATGCCATGTTGCCTGGCCGGCCGCACTCCTTTGACACCTTAAATTTACTTGAATGTTTACGTTTTGGTATGAATGACTTCAATTTAGGGCTTCCCTGGGAACTGAGCTGGTAAAAATCTTCCTGCCATGCAGGAGACCCAGGTTCGATTCCTTAATCAGGAGGATCCCCTGGGAAAGGGATAGGTTACCTGCTCCAGTATTCTTGCCTGGAGAATCCCCAAGGACAGTGGAGCCTGGTGGGCTACAGTCCACGGGGTTGCAAAGAGTCAGACACGACTGAGCGACTAAGCACAGCCCAGCACCTCGATTTATGACCGATGAAGACAATGAGTCAGTTATTTGAGAACTTTGCTCACAAAACACAGCTTCCCCTGCCACTTGAAAGAACCTAGTTTAGGAAGGAAACCTTCCAAGGGGTTGACTGTATTTAGTGATTTTATCCATAAGCTTTGTCTCGGAAGGTCCTAACAGCGAATTCAAGTTTGCCAGGCAGGATGGGGTCACTTCTGACCCAGGGGATGCGCTGCTTTACAGACGACTTCAACCGAGTGATTCTCTCCATGAAGAGGGGCCAGGAGTACACGGACTACATCAACGCGTCCTTTATAGACGTAAGTGCCGGGCCCCCGCCGAGCCTGCGTGCCTGGTGGTGATAGCTCCCTGCCCCTGTGATCACAGTCTCTTCACCTGCTTGCTTTCACAATGGAAAGGGTGGACACACCTCCAGAAAGCCAAACCAGTTCATTAGCAAACACTGGCTGAAAAAAAAAAATGAATAAGGAACTTTGAAATAGAGGATGTACGTGCACTTTTAAATAATGGGCTGCTTTTCCATTCTGCCTTTAATACGTCGTAACTTCTGGTTTGCTTCGCGGTTACGCTCCAGCCCTTGTCCCTGGGCTTTCTGTCCTGTGACCACAGTTCGGTTCAGGCCCGGGCACAGGCTGCCTTGTGCACAGCAGAGCTGCATGGGTGGGAGACAGCATCGCAGCCGAGTCTGTGCGCGGATTCTGGCGTTCAGGCGAGAGAACGCTGTGCTGGAGGGGGGTCACGCGGGCCCCAAGCCAGGACCGGGGAGTTAACTCACTTCCTCTAACTCCGCGCCCTCTCTGCCCTGCGTTGAGGCTAAGTTAGCCGTGACACGTACAGATGCATTCTTAATAGACTTGAACCCAGTCCAGGCAAGGGTCCTGTTACGTCGTACAGAGGTGAAGGGGCCCCTTGACCTGTCTTCTGGTCGCATGCCATCTGGGCTCGGCTCAGGCCCCGGAAGCCTGAACGCCGTCCCTCCTGCGGCCCCGGGCTGTCCTAAAGCCCCGCGTCCCCGCGTGGGAGAGCGTGGGGGAGCCGGACTTGAACCTCCGCTCCCATCTAAAGGGCTACCGGCAGAAGGACTACTTCATCGCCACCCAGGGGCCCCTGGCGCACACCGTGGAGGACTTCTGGAGGATGGTCTGGGAGTGGAAGTGCCACACGATCGTGATGCTGACCGAGGTGCAGGAGAGAGAGCAGGTGAGCCCACGCCCCGCCCCAGCGGCCTCCGGGCCGCTCCCACCCGCCAGGTGCAGCCCACCCGACGGACTGCCTGTCCCTTGGGAACGCCTCACCTGCCAGCAGCTGTGAGGCTAGGCCACGACTACTGAGGAGGGAGAGAGGCTGCAAATGAAAAAGGTTTCATTTCAACCCCTGTCCGCAACTCCAGTTCATTGTAACTACCCACTGGCTGTTGTTCTTAGCCTACATTTTATTTAAAGTGAAGTCGCTCAGTCGTGTCCGACTCTTTGCGACCCCACGGACTGTAGCCTACCGGGTTCCTCCATCCATGGGATTTTCCAGGCAAGAGTACTGCAGTAGGGTGCCATTTCCTTCTCCAGGGGATCTTCCTGACCTGGGGATCGAATCCTGGTCTCCTGCACTGTAGGCAGACACTTTACCATCTGAGCCACCTTTAACCTGCCTTGAATTTCTGCTATTTTGTGTTTGCCACAAATACATATTTGATCAAAACCTGTTGAAGGAAAAGACCTTTATTCACTTTTCTTGGGACAAAAGATGGAGGTATTGAAATGTGTGCCTAATTAATATAGCCCTGGTAGAAGTGAATGGGTTAAATGTTTCTTTTCTCCCAGAGACCCATCTAGAGGCACACAATCTTATTTTTATTTAATAGCATCATAAACACTTTTGAGCCCATCATCCAATTGAAAGACCAAACTTTTGCTGATAACATATACTTACTTACGTAGGTGTTTTCCCAAGAGGTATCCACTACCCTGAATTTGTGGGGTTTGACTTCTTTGCTTTTTAAAAACAGTTTTGTTGGGATATAACACACATATATAACTTCATAGTCAGAAAGTTGCCTCATCTGGACATTTCATATAAATGGAATCATACCACCTTTTTTTGTGATTGAGCACTTTCACTTAGCATGTTTATAAGGCTCATTCATGAATCGGTTCCTCACTCTTTTTTTTTTCCTTTACAATACTGTATTGGTTTTGTCATACATAATAGTATGGCCCTAAATTCTGTGTTTTCCTTCATTAGTGTTTGGACATTTGGGTTGTTTCACTTTGGGCTGTTACGAATACTGTTTTGAACATTCATGGACAAGTTTTTACGTGGACGCATATTTTTATTTCTCTTAGGTAGATGCCGAGGGCTGGAACTGCTGGGGCCTGTCATAACTGTATTGCAAACTCATCTCGCTTAACTGTTCAAGCAGCTGCCCACTAGTAATGTAGAAGGGCTCCAGTTTCTCCCATCCTCATCAACACTTGTCTTTTTAATTAAGCCATCCTAGTGGATGTTTTCTTAGCTTTTTAAGAGTTTTTTTTTTTATCGAGTATATATATTCCTAAAGAAGCTACTGTTTAGTTTTGTCTGCTTTTCAACTTCATATAAGAGGGCACCATTAAGGTATACAATGGGGCTTCCCTGGTGGCTCAGCTGGTAAAGAAGCCACCTGTAATGCAGGAGACCTGGGTTTGATACCTGGGTTGGGAACATCCCCTGGAGAAGGGAACGGCTACCCACTCCAGTGTTCCAGCCTGGAGAATTCTACAGACTGTACAGTCCATGGGTCACAAGGAGTCAGACACAACTGAGAGGCTTTCACACAAGGTATACATTCTTCTGAGACTTGACTTTTCCACTCGAAGTTCTGCATTCACTATGTTGCTGTGTTGCTGCCTGTAACTGTGGCTCATTCATCATCATTTCCTTCTGCTCCATGACATCCTGCATCCTCTGACTTGCCCCTCCTTCTGTCATGGGCGTTTGGGTTGATTTCATTTTGTTGTTTTACAAACAGTGCTGTGGGTACTTTCTTGTATGCGTCTCATGATGCCTGCGGAATGTACGGTTCAGAGACAAAAATGCTGCGTTGGAAAGTGTGTGAACATTCAAATTGGCAGGGCAGTTCCCAATGACTCTCCAAAGTAGTTCTGGTTTTCAAAGCAGACCCTGAATGAATGTCATTCATCTGCATCCCTAGGATTGTCTAGCATCCTCATTTTTGTTAATTAAATAGGTATAAATATCATCGATTTGTGGCCTTGATTTGCATCTCCCTGACCCCTCTGAGGTCAGGCATCACTTAGTGTATTTATAGAGGATGACATGTTTCCTCTTGTGCAAAGTGCCTGTTCACGCCTTTCATTCTTTCTTCTTGTGGGTTGTTTGCACTTTTCTTGTTGATTCGGAGGATTTCTTTATATATTCTTGGTACTGATTCCTTGTTGCTTTTAAGTATTGCAAGTATCTCATCTCAGTTGATGCCTTGTCTTTTTTCTCTCTGAATGTCTGTTGGGGTTCCCCAAGTGGTTCAGTGGTAAAGAACCTGCCTGCCAGGGAGAAGATGCTGGTTTGATCCCTGGGTGGGGAAGATTCCCTGGGAGGAGGAAATGGCAAGCCACTCCAATATTCTTGCCTGAAAAATCCTAGGGACACAGGAGCCTGGTGGGCTACAGTCCATGGGGTCACAAAAGAGTCGGATACAACTTAGCAACTAGTCAACAACAAAATGTTTATTGATGACATAAGGTTAATTTTAATATAAGCTGATGTTGAGATCTTCTTTGTCATGGTTGGTTAGCTCTTTGGGGTTCTTGTTTGGTAAACCTGTACCCCAAAATGAAAAGATATTTTTTTCTAAGGCGTTCACAGTTTTATTTTTGACTTCAAGCCTTACCCTGTCTTGGTTTGTCTTTATTAAACTTCAAGTCTGCCATATACAGTCGTGTAGGTTGCACACTGCCCAACTCCAGGAGGGGTTGGGGCATTCATATCAGTCCAGGCAGCTGAGCCAGGCAGGTGAGTTAGGGACCCAGCTCACTTCTCCCGTACACAGAGCTGATTCTCCAGCTCCAGGTGCTGACCGGCCCCTCCTCTGTGTGTGCCATTTCTGTTCTGCGTCTGTCCTGCAGACACACGCATGTCTGTTCTTGGACTGTCTGCTTTGTTCCCTTGGTCAGCAGGCAGTGGCAACATTCACAGGTTCATGTGTTAGTTTCCTGCTCAGATGAAATACATTAAATGGTTTGCCTGCATCCTATTGTTAAAACTGCTGGCAGGAAACCCTTGATTACGAGACTTAAAACATTTTTATTTTATCCCCCAGGATAAATGCTACCAGTATTGGCCAACAGAGGGCTCAGTGACTCACGGAGAAATAACGATCGAAATAAAGAGCGATACCCTTTCTGAAGCCATCAGCATACGGGACTTCCTGGTCACCTTCAACCAGGTATTGTTGCCGGAGACCTTTAGTCTCTTATGGACAGAGCGCCCTGCAGCCCTCGTGTGGGCTCTTTGTGCCAGAATGTCCTGTCCCTCAGACTTTTCCAGATCCCCACGTTCGTGTCAGTGGTCAGGTGGGCAGTCAGCAGCCGTGTTACCAAATGGCTGGTCTCCCGTAAGATTTCACCTCCATGATCGTCCCCCAGCTCCTCGCTGGAGCCCAGGGATGGTGGGGCCAAGTAGCCGACTCCAAGAGGTGGCCTGCCACTGCCCAGTCCCTGGGAGAAACACCGTGGGTCAGAGAGCAGGAGGAATGAATGGGTGACGCCACAGAGGCCTCCTGGGCTTCTCTGCCAGACCCCTTCTCAGAGCCTCCCACCACCCCCCCAACCAGCCAGGTCTTGGGAACTCTCCCTGTGTGTCACCCATGGGTAAAATGACCGACCTATGGGATCTGATTCCGAGCTCAAGACGGTCAGTACAGAGAAACCCAGCTTTGCCCAAAGACTTGGTTTCCTCCATGTGGGTTGCAGAAAGACCCAGGGCCCCTAGACTCTGAAACTGCTCATCCCCAGCCTTGAAGAGACATGGTGGGTCCTGAAAGTCAGTCACCCAGTCGTGTCCAACTCTTTGCGACCCCATGGACTATACATTCCGTGGAATTCTCCAAGCCAGAACACTGGAGTGGGTAGCCTACGCCCTTCTCTTGGGGATCTTCCCAATCCAGGAGTCGAACCCAGGTCTCTCACATTGCAGGCGGATTCTTTATCAGCTGAACCACAAGGAAAGTCCAAGAATACTGGAGTGGGTAGCTATCCTTTTTCCAGAGGATCTTCCCAACCCAGGAATTGAACTGGGGTCTCCTGCGTTGCAGGAGGATTCTTAACTGCGCTATCATGGAAGTGAGGCTTCTTACAAAACAGGGATGATTCTTGCCATCTCAAGCAAAACTGCCCAGGATCCCATAACGGGGTCTGGCAGGCCCTGGGGACTCCGAGGAGTATCCTTTGACCGGCGACCACAGCCTACGGGCAGCCAGCATCTGGGAGGCCAGCCAGATGAGAACTCCGCGGGCTGGGCTGCTCGAGGCTGTGGCCCGAATCGCCCGGGGGTGGGGTTGGGAGGTCGGCCGGGTGGCGCTGACTGCGCAGCCCTGAGATGCTCTTCCCGCCCCACAGCCCCTGGCCCGGCCAGAGGAGCAGACGCGGGTGGTGCGGCAGTTCCACTTCCACGGCTGGCCCGAGATTGGGATCCCGGCCGAGGGCAAAGGCATGATCGACCTCATCGCGGCCGTGCAGAAGCAGCAGCAGCAGACCGGCAACCACCCCATCACCGTGCACTGCAGGCAAGTGGGTCTGGGGCGCCCCCTTCCGGTGGGCCCGACGCGGACCACGCCCAGCCCACTGCCCCCTCAGCATCACGTCCCTGGACAGTCTTTTTCACCTCCCCCGCTTCCAGACTTAACACAAACGCATAAATATCTTCCTAGACTTGCAGGAGCATTTGGTGAGAAGGAGTCAGGAAGCGACTCAGACACATTTCTTTGTGCTTTTTAAGTCGTCAAGAAAAAAAAAAAGACACATTTCCAAGCACAGTTCAGACAAACCCTGAACGTGAGTTATCTTCGTTTTGAAAGACTGGTGGGGCTCTGGCTGGCATCTCCTCCAGCACAGCAGGAAGCTTTTCTTGAGCTACTCAGGGATGTCTAGGCTGGGGTCCATAACAGAGGGTCCACAGCCCCAGCCAATCCTGACACCACTCAGCCTGGCTCCCAAGCCCCCCACCCCACCGTGAGCAGAGGGACCCATCCAGGGGCACCTGGACACAGCAGGACAACCCCCACCCCCCACCCCTGCCAGCAGGGGGGCCTGGCCCAGAAGGAAGGGGAGCTGGCATTTCTCCAAAG